>LUCH01001158.1:112017-137247 GCA_013368495.1 Paragonimus heterotremus | reverse complement strand
TTGTGGTTTCTGTTTGAAGAGTCTAGATACAGGTGCGGAGCGGACTTTAAGCCAGGTATGCAAATGTCGTTCTAGTGCTAAGCGGAAAACACTACTTCAACCACTAAGTCTCTTGTCGAAGTTTCTGTTGCGGGCGCATCCAATTTTATGTTCACATTGCAATCGGATGCCAAGCATTAGTGTTATCTAGAACCTGATACAGAGATGCTGGAAACATTTACCTTGAAGTCACTACTTCGGAAAATCTCTGTACACGTGTGAACCTTAGTGTTTTGGAAACAGATGGAATTTTGCTGTTGTGCTTGGTTTTCATTTGGTTTTGATGATGTAATTGAAGTCGTTTACCACACCTGCTCAGGTTGAATCCAGCAAAGTCCAAATATTGCTTCGTTCACCCAACGAAACACAGTTTAACATAATCGCGCATTTCCAACTTCTTTCTCCCGCTTCAAATTTGAATAGAGTTAACAAATATCTGATATTGCACGATTTATGCCCGAGCAGTTTTCATTGCCTCTCTGCTGATGGTCAGTGCAAGCGAGTTAAATTATACGGACTTCCAAACCACAAGATATTCATAAACGTTCCCAGTTCGAGACGATTTTGGTTGCTACCGCGGCAGCATCACCCTCGCGTACGGTTATTCTTGTACGCACGAAATGTGGTGAGTGTATCGGATTGCAATTTTCTAGGTTTATCGTAGCAAACGTTTGTTTCCAATTGAGAACAGAACACTGATTCGCTTCGATTTTTCAGTCACATGTGACGTCCTCAAGTGACGCTTGGCATGTGCCTTGTGTCCTGATACCGTGTGATATAAATGATTACGTATAGAGGATTTTTTTTGAGGTGGTAACCGTGTGGATATATCGAACCCCCGATACAGCAATCGAGGTTATCGAGGAGTGGCGAATAATATGAACCCACTACCACCCACACATAACTAATTAATGATAAAGTACCAAACCTCGCGTTCTATAACTTTCTCTGACTTTTCGCTATAGACGTAGTTTCATGCTTGGTATTTTTCCCCCAGTTGCATAAATCGTCTCTGATTCGCCTTCGAGTTTCATGCCTCATGTTTCATCTTAGTTCCTCGATAAAGCAAAAGTGATATTTAGGGTCAGCTGCCGTTTGCGTATATCTAGCATGGTTTGACATTGGTGGGAAATGCACCCTGTTACACTTATCATAGATAATCTGCTGAGCTCGTGGGAGTTGCGACACATCATTTTACATCATCAGTTTATATCATCCAGCTTATCCAGTAGGCGAATCCGTCTGCTGTTGCCTTGGACTGTAAAAAGACTACTGACATCTCTTAATGTAAATAAGTGCACACAACCGTGAAATAATTAAGTGATACACCAAGTTGGGCAATTTGTTGTATGTTGGGTAGATTTTCCAGAAAAACCAACCGATTCGGATCTCTGCGGACTAGCTTGTATCAATCGTACGATTTATACCCTGTGTACATTGTTGCCTAGTATCTTTTACAGGAATACATTGCATTTTCGCGTGCACTAGCCTGGCTAGTTTCACCATTATTCAGCTTTTAGTTCATGTATTGCCACGTACTGGAAAAATTTTATTGGTCCTCTGTTGGCTTTGTAGATATTCCCACTAGTCACATATAAGGACCTATTACAACGTGTATTGCAAATGTCTATTTATGGCCCTTAATCATAAAACTTTACTGACACAACTCTGTGATATCTGATCCACTTCCATCTGTAAAATCTGAAGTGCTACTTGGGTATTCAATTGTTATACAAAATATAAAACAACGACGCACTTCTCCGAGCAAGCATGGATGTGATTTAGCCCATATTGATGTTCAACCAGTTTTGTTGGCTACAGTACGTACTTCGGGTGGCCGATAGACCGATGTCAGAACAGCAGTTGCATGGGTACCTAAGTCAGCAAGACAAAAATTCGGTGACCAAATGCTAATATACAGGGAGGCAGTTCAATCGAGTGTTTCAGTTTGCAATGCAGACAGTAAAAGTGACGATGGAATTAGAAAGAATTGTCCTGGAAACAGACCGTCAGGGGGATGTGATCAAGATGTACGTCCGAGCTGCAGCTTACTAGTCCTTCGAGAGGGAATTGTAAGCTCCATAGGTCAGAGTGACGTGACTGTTTGAAGCTGCAACCAATGAGGCTTGAAGTTTAATGGTCATCTTGAGCTGGTAGGTCTTCAGCGTACTCATGCCGCAGCCTCATCGAGACGGTGAATACGTGAAGTGCGAGTAAGCTAACTCCATTACGTATTAATATAGTTTTTTCTCAGCTGTGTGAACAACAGATCCCGTTGTCCTGTAAACTGCCTGCTCACATTCTCACAGGATTCGGTCAAGTTTGTGATAAAAATGAGACTAAAACGTTTCACCGATTAGGGAACGTTCAGTCAAACAAAAATCACGGACGAGCCGCAATGGTTGAAATTGTAATCTATCAGTGCGAGTAAATCAAAAGTGGCAAGTAGGCACCACACTGAATTTTCTTTTAAGATGACCAAAAATGTTGTCCTGAGGTCTATACGAATTGACCAACGAAACTGTGCACTTGAACTTTGCAGGACTTAATGGCGTACGGCCTAATCAAAACATGTCACCTTCTGGAAGTCCTTAATGCAAACACTATTGGTCCTCTGTAAAAATTGATTTTTTCCAAGAAACCTAGCATGCTTATTGCCACTGAAACCGCAGTTGTTCTGGTTTTTTGTTATGGTAAACAAGTTCGCAACTATATTGATTTGCTGCTTTCCCCTCACTTCTGGTTTGCTGGTTCAGTGCATGCTGTAGTCTGTTCGATTACCCAGTCCAAATGTTACCCTTTTTATGCTGTCTAAATCTTGTACGGAAAGGATACATAGTCTCCTTCACTAGAATCACTACCGTCTTGTATTTTGAAAATCTTTTTTTCTGAAATCCATCTATGTTTCAATTGCGAGAGATATAGCTAAACAGTACTGTCCAACTAGACTGCAGGTCAACGCTCTTGGTTCTATCCTTTCGTGTTTGTGTTGGATGCGTGGTGTATTACAATACAACAACAGATGGTGCAGGACAAGCCACTTTCAAGAACATTTATATATAAGTTTCACTCGGCGTCGATTTTGTGACAGGTTCACCCGTAAAATGGTATCGCCGACCGAGTAGCAATAGACTGTGGAAACATTTGCTCAAGGTACGTGTGTTATGTGGTTGTCGGTCTTGTATGCCAAGGGAATTAGGTTTAGCTATTCGCTCCAATGCATGTCGTTAGTGAGACATATAAAGAAATCCAAAAAAAAAACCAAGTGAGCAATGACTGTAGAAACAGTCATAGCAGCATCAAGGCTGATCCAAAGAAAGAATAATTAACTGGGTGTTGCTTTGTGAATTTTAGTGTTCATTTGTCTATTAATTTTCGCAGGCCGGCAGGCAAACGTTGTTTTGGAACTTTTCTCAATCAGTTAACACGAGAAAAGCAGAGGCAAAGAAACTACTGAAAACCGTGAATCGCTTCTGCCGGATTGTAAGCATAGATTTTTACAGTGTAAACACAGTGGCTGTGTTACTGACGCAAATATGTTCCGTCAATATTGGATACAGCTGAACGTTGGTTCCTTTCGTGTTTGCGTTTGGATGACTATTGCACGACGAACAAAACATACGGACAGTGGGAACCTCTGAATGACGCTGATCTTCGAATATAGCACGTTCTGCATTTCTGAAGGTTTTGACAAGAAAAGATATTGACTGTAGTCAAACTTTACGTCATTCACGTTGTGCCTGAAATGTAATCAAAATACATTCGAACAGTAGAGGTGCTCTGAAGTTGACCGAACGTTGGGTAAACGTGGTAGATCTGGTTGCGAAACTGTACGCTGCAGACAGCAAGGCCGGTTATAGCACGACGCAATAAGCAGGTCAAAAACCAGTCAAGACTGGTCATGTCACCGTTCTGGCTACTCTTTTTTATGAGTAGTCAAGTGTTTTCTTCACACGGTCCACACAAGAATTTTACAAATTACACATCCTTACCTGACAAACAATAAAAAGAATATGAAGTAGGTGGCAATCGAACGAAAAGTGAACTGAATATTAATATATTCTCACCGCAGACCCAAAAGTATCCCTTGCTTATAGAAAATCCATACAGCTCCTCTGACTGACTATGCACAGATATAAATCATCTGACCTACATCACTCAACGTTATTTTATCATAACTCTAGAATTATTCAGTGCATCCAGTGGAATCAGGATGCGATAAAGAAATATCAGGTAACTCGCATAATTAACGGTCAACTGGAAGGTTATCTATCCTAGAGTGATTAAACTCTTGCTGAAAGTGAACTTGATGACATGAAACTACACCTCCACCCAGGGGGTTTAGCTTATTGTGGCTTTTGTGTGCTTGCGTATCACTTTAGACTTTTTAATCTCTTTCTTTTATGTTTGATGGCTAACGTTGTTGTAATTGGATCATGTGAAATTGCGCCTTCCAATGGCCGGTGAGGTTGCACATGGTAGCAGCTAATGCATTCATAGAAGACTGATTGATACTGTGATTGTTCAGCTCACATTTAGGGGGATGATACAGGTTTACAAGTAGTTCATCAGTGATTCACCCGGCTTCGACTTGTTCTAGTTAGGGTATGATGGTATGAGAAAAAGACTCTCCATCGTCTCGAAAATAATAGCTTACACCTATTAGGTGGCGGTCGAAATCTTGTTCTATCATTCACCTCATTGGTAGCTACTCTACTCATCTTTTCATTGAGTAGACATTCAATTTCCAGTGATGAAAAAGTTTTCTTTTGAAACACCATTCTTCTCAATCGAAACGACAATGGAGCCAACTAACGAGCTTCAATTTACTCTTTGTTTATGGGATGACAAAAGGCGGGTGGGAAAGTTCATTGTTTCATGAACAAGCTATGAGAGGCTCAGGAACTTGTACTCTCGTGGGCATTTGAGCTTGAGAATTCTACCACACATATCAACAAACGACGAAGTCCGATTGAGTTTGGGTATGATCGAGGGCAGAATGATTCCCTGAAACAAAACAGTTAACCTCCAATGAGCGTTAACTCCGATTCGAGCTGCGTGACACCGCATGACCTGGTATAGCTTAAAACCACACGGTGTTCGCAGTTATTCGCGAGAAGCATCTCGTTCAACTTGTTTTTAACGCTATCGTAGATGAATGTGGATAGAACCAGCTCGATGGCCTCTTTCATGGTCACACTTTCAGACAGCCAACCCATTCTGGGAATAGATAGTAACATACCGTGAGTAGCACAACCAGCATGGTTCTGTTAAGCCTGTTGGAAACCGAATCGAAACCGTTGAGACCAGTACATTGCATACCTTTTATTCCATGGTCGAGTGTAATGATTTTTGACTGCTTATGCTCATGACACGTGGTTGGGTTTAATTAACCTAGATGACCTCCACCTCTTATAGTGACCGTTTGTCACATAGTAGAGGTGACTAATGAAATGTGCCGTTCAGTCGTGGTAAAAGCAGTATTTTAAATGTATATGATGCAAAATACTTTTAGTAAGTATAAGCCCTAAATTTAAAAGTGTTATAAAACTATCTACTATTTATGTGCTAAGATTTGGCTTGACCAATCAAATTAACAGGATTTGAACATCTGGTTAACGCATTCCTGATGACAATCTGAGAAGGTCAGTCTTTGTAATGTTCATATAGTTGGATGCTGTCAACAGAATGTGCTATCGAGTTGAACCGGTTTATTTGACTTACAAAAGCGTTCACGAGACGCAGTACCCCAGAATATACCTGAACTGAAATCCTTTGGATCACGCTTATTCTGGTGAGTAGTTTCGGACACTGGTACCACGAGGACACTGTAGCCGTAGATATGCCTCGAGTGCCTTCAGTGTTAACCGGAGTTCATCGGTTTTTGTTGAGTTTAAGATAACTGAACGGATAGATTTACTAACAAGTGATCTTCGACATTTTACCGCAATGTTAATCTTTTGACCGTATGCTTTTCTTGTCGCCGTGTCTTTTTGGCAAAGTTTCCACTTATCGACTTACTGGCGCTTACACTGTATTCCGTCATATCCATAGTTTGTCAAACAGAAATAAATGGGTAGCGTGCCAGGTTATCATACAAGATAGTTACTGTTTATCACGCTGACTGGCGCATTTCTATTTGCAGGCAGCACTTCCAATACCATTGTAGTAGGCATCGACAGTCTGAACGCACACAGAGGACCGTATTCCAACACCAATAGGAATCACCAACGAATAGTTTGGTAGAGTCAGTGGCTGAGGTGAGACGCAGTTATGAAAAGTCAGGGCTTCGACTACACTCATACCAGCGACTAAAACAAAGTAGACAGAAACAGGATGGAGAGGTTTCTGCGTTTGGGCATGTTGTTTCTGTCGCTGCTTCGAATCCAGCCGAGGCTCCGACTTCTCACAATTGGGTCTCATCTAGATCATTAATTCTGTCAAGCCACTCGGTAGTGCATTAACCTTTGTCGAAAGCCGACATAGTACTACTCTGAAAGCTTGTAAATAACTGAAACTCCGAAACGGGAAACAGTGTTGCTAGTAAATAATTTGGCAGATTTTTTAATCTAGAAGAGACAAATGTGGAACAACTGAGTTCCATGTCGATTCGAGCGAGCTACAGGAAAATCACGGGCGACTATGACCTCGTAGCTCAGCTGGCAGAACGCTAGCCGATTTTGGACATGCTATTTTTGTCCCTGGTTCCCAACCTGTCGAGGCCAAGAGTTCACAAAATCACTTTTTTTTCTTGGAATAACGGTAGTACTCTTCATCGGAATGTTCGACATGAGACAGAGTTGGAAAGTAGCACGACAGTCTTACATATTATGAATATACAATCAAAAATTCTGTTCATCTTCTAAAATACGAACGTACGCAATATCTTGCTGGCAGGAATGGTCCTTGTCTCCGTAGTCTGTTGATCACAACAACCAAAATATTAGAAACAGTAATCAGTTACAATCCTAACTTGACAACTAATTTCATACTTATTTTGTATTTGGTCTGAAAATAACACACCGAAAACGAGCTTGTTCGCCACATTTGGACTTTTGATAAAATTCAATAGTTAAACACATTATTGCGGTAAACTGGATGTCACAGGCCAGCAGTCTAGATGAACTGGCCTTTTGTCGTTGGTAAAATTCATTAGGCAAATGGAGCTAAGCTGAAAAGTAAGTGTAATACATGTATTTCACACTATGACAGTTAAACCCTACAAGTAGTTCAACAATCATCCGTTTAGTAAATGTTCCTTAAATTGGCCACAGATAAGCCCTATCATGACTAGTTCCATAATATACATTTCCTAATTTCGAGCTATTTCAAAATGCATCGCTAAGAGCAGAATTGCCTAACTGCGCGGACTTTTAAGTTGTATGTTGATATTTAAAACACTATTATCTTTAGCGATTTTATTTTCAGTGTTTTGTTTTTGTTTGAAATTATCGGGTAAAGGTAGTCTGAATGGAGGATCGGACCAGCTACCCTTCGTGTTACAAGACAATTAAGTGACATTTTGAGGGTGAGCATCAAGAAGCACTATGAACATCTCTTCGGGCCCTCGTGGCTGTATCCATTGCAACCTGGCAATTCGAGATGGACTGTGCCCATCCACCCCAACGGAGTGAAAACAAGATACAACTCACTTGTATGAGCTTCTTTGTATCATCATCCTTCCTTTGTGGACAAATGTTCACTCACGACCCATCCATTCATCTCGTAATTTGTCCTTCTGGTGTGCAATTTTAAAGATTCTGTCAGCGGACTGCGTGCAAAACCATGTCTTAGTTCACGCTTTTTAATTTAGTCACAAGGAACTTTCTTTCGAAACAAGTTTTAAAATTAACATTGCACTTTTAATGAACCAGTTCACGTTTTGTAGAACTTGGGTTTGTACTTCAGTAGTACACATTCCACTTACAAAGTGCAAGATTACGGTTAGTCCAATTTTGTTGAATGCTTTACAGTTGTGCGATTGTCACGTGATGAGTAATTATGGCGTAAGCGGTGGTACTTCTGTTGCGGCGTAATATTGCTCCTTTGGCCACTCTGATCAAACGCATTCGAAATGACCAAATTACATTAATCCATCGTCAAATCTTAGTGGAGAATTCACCAAGTTATCGACAAAGGTAGATCGAACAGGGGTAGTACAGTATCGTCACCGATCATTTAAAAATCAGAAATGATAATGGTTCACCAACATCCATAGTAGACAGAAGATTTGAGCAAAACACCAAACTTCCGTTTTCGCTTCATCAGCTCGCTGAGTTAATTAAGGGAGAAGCTTAGAAACGCACGTCAATGTTTCGGCTTAAACACTGTATGCATCCTTATAAGAATACCAATGGATACCGAAGGCTGTTGAGCATATACCAATCTTTTTACTAACCGTTATAATCATTATGACGTTTCTCAACATCGGTTGATCATATGGTGCTTCATTACTTAACTTCACCAACTGTTGCAAGCTTACACCCTTTTACATACGATGTGACATCAAAATGTGTAATTAATGGTGGTAGAGTGTAACAAGACATTTGAGATGAACAGTGATTTCAGTGATTGAGCTTATTTAAAGCGTTGTGGATAGTTTTGCTAAACTTCTGAGCAGTGTGTTGAAATAGAATTTTTGGTACCTCACCTGGTATATTTGAAGAACGGGTTTTTCCGTATATTGCATTTTAGGACTTGTAACACTTCGGCAACTATCAGAATACAGTAATCCCATGAGAGAGTCCCTTCAAGAACGCCAGGTCTCCGAGACAACCGATTTCTGTCCTGTCCCATGGAGTTTTATAGAATGTTCCGGCTACTGCCATGGTTAGCACAAACGAGATAAAGCGCACAACTGAGCACGGTTTTGTATTCACATAAGTGGTTCAACCAGCCCTTTAGAAAAAAGCACTAAACATGAATTCGTTCTGGTTAAAGCTCACCTGTAGTGTAATCCATTGTTATGGTCAAGGCTTGAACTCCAGTGAAAATTCATGAGACCAATTTGTTGAACATTGCACCAGCGATTTCTCACCAGACACTGATGAGTTAGTACTCGGCTATGTTGGTGTGCAACTAGTGCCCAAATTTCCTACTAGCTCCAAGAGGGGACACAATAACTTCTCTGTTGACTCTAACCGAGGACTTTATGTTTGGAACTCCGCAAAAGGTAGAAATCATCGAAATAATTGTTTTGACCATTGTTAAATAAAGAGAGATTTGACCGATATGAAGTGTATGTCGAATGCAACGGATCGAAACTCTGCATTTACACACAAACTTTCCGGCAGGTCTCTTTCTGAAAACACCTTCGCTTGTCGAATGATAGTTCTCATTAGATACGTGCGTTGAAAATTTAAACCACCAGGATTAGAGGAAATCTTCAGTTCAGGTTCGGAAACAGTTCTCATATCCTCTAGGAAAAACAGTACGACAGTCTTTTGAGCCCATCTCTTTGTCAAAAAGAAGACTTTATCAATATCCGGCCGCTGAGTTAATTCTGAAACTTATTCAGCAGTAGTTTTGATTGTTGAGATAATCCGAGTTAAAGCTCGCTAAAATTTATCTAGAGAGGTCAGTCATGCTTAACAGGCATGAAGTCCTGTAAACGTCATTAGACAGAAGTTAGAAAAATTTCCTTTTCAAGTCTGAATACTGAAATAACTATCGTAAAAGAGGCAGCTTTGATAGAAACACATGACCCTACCACTAGCAAACTGAAGATAGGAAATAGACACTAACACATTCCGAATTTCTTATTTTAGTAACTAACTGAACGTTATTTCCACAAACTAATTTTTCCAGAGCTTTCCGTCCTAATTTAGTAATGAACCTAAGAATAACGGTCGTTATACTGTTGTTCTGTTAGTGTAAAACTCCAGATTTTGAATGATCGTTGTATCTGAATATCGTCATGTTCGCATGCAATCATACTTTTGTGCCTCAGCAACTATCCAACCCGTAATACCGATCACTGTATTGCTTTTGTTATATTGTAGTGACTTTCACAACAGAGCCCCTTTGTCTTGACTGCCGTATCACGCTGATATTATACGGAGTTACTGGACGAACTGTCTTCAGCCTCCGATGGAAAATTTTCTTCCACTTTGGACTACTGTTAGGAACGACGGCAACCAGAGGCTTGTTAATTTTTGGGCACGGAATTGAATGCCAGCACGAAATAGTAGAAGAAATCATTGGTGTTTTCATACCTATATAGAAATTTGTTTTACCTGATCGCAGCTTTTCCTAGCCACGATCTTGCTGAACCCCGTTGGCAACGCACGAGTGAGACACAGTCGACATTAGAATACGGATCTAGGGGAAAGTGTACTGTTTACCAATTCGGTAAGTTCCAGAAACGTGTTGTCACCTCAATTTCATAATAATGATTTGTGGAACCAGAACGGGTTAGATGCAAACCCGTTAATGCACACGGCTCTGAACATTGCATCTACCCGTGTGCTGTCAAATAAATGTTGATTTAGGATGGCTGTGTAATTCTTAGAAACACCATAACGTGGGCGAAATGCACCTTCATTAAAGTACTTTGTTCTCAGAACTGACCGCAATACAACACAGGCCGCTGATCATAAGTAACTGATTTACTGAACCAAACATTCCACACAAAGCGTACGCTCGATTCCTAATAAGTTGGTCTGCTTTCAACATTCCAGATGGTATGGGTTGTTGGTGTTTTAATTGTTGTCACATTACTTGTTTTGCTGTAATCAATCGATATGACTTTAGTCCATCGAATGGTGTTCATCGGGTATGCTACATTTTTCCGCTAAACATTTTCTAGGGTGAAAATCCAGAAGATGGGTGCCAGGCTCCTTAAGAAATCTGATACTTTTGACGTAGATCATCTTTCTGGCACCAAGCTGACCACCTTGATTTAGACGAAGGACACATCTGCTTTATGCATGTAGAAGTTGTCGAATAAACCAAACGATCCGGTCAGTCCTCAACAAAGACAACTCACACATCAAAACAGCAAACGTTACCTCAAATTTGGGACGTTTCCGATTACATCTTCATCACTGGCAGTTTACCCTAAAGCATACACCAAGTAAGGTACTGGGGAATACCCGTGTTTGATGAAAGAACACAAGGATTACAAACACCTTCTTTAATCGCCGTTTTTGTCTTGTAAATGGCAGACAGATAGATAAATTAGACTGCGCTGATTTCGCGGTGAATGAATGGTGGCGTAAGACAACAGCTGATTGGAAGTCATTTTAAAAGTGATACTAATGTTTGGGTCATGACATGAGTGCTAGTGAGCAAAATGTTGGCTAGGTACAAATCATCAACGCAGTTTCAAAGTGATCATAGGGTATATGAAAATGAATCGTAATGGAAAAATAGCCTTTTTCATTCCAGCATGTTGATAGCCACGGTTCTCCGGTTTGTCATCAATCTGATTTGAAAAGCAAAACTGCTCGACCTTCCATACAGAAATAAATGAAGCGACCATCGAGATGTGAAATCGAGCTGAAAGACAGACGTAAGTGTTTTGAGTGTTGACCGAATAATAGTTGCAATGAATAAATATATAAAGAAAATTAACCCTGAGGTTTACAAAGTGCATACGGATATTGCAAACCAGAAGATGTAAGATTTGCCTTTTGGCAAACGTTTGACCGCTTTCCTTAACTAAGTAAATGAAATGAGATGTGAGCATACTGAATCTAACAAACGGAGCAGCCCTACAGTTGGTTAGTCAAAATCGACAGTTTGTTGATTGACCGTCTATCAAGTATGAAATTAAGCCAGGAAAGCCCTCCAAAAATGGATTATTAGTAGGTTTGAAGCTTTATATTTCAACTTCTGCACTGAACTCTGTTGACTGGGGTTACATATCGACGGGATCAGGTGAAAACTTTGTGATGAATGTCGGCGGAAGTTCTTAACTGTATAAGGGGGTAGTGGCAGAACCGACAAGTCTCAAACCAAAGAGATCGATCGAGCAAGATTAACTACGGACAAAAGGTTCAGTGCTTCTATTGAAAGAGTTTCGAAAACTGTCTGCATTTTGTCACACTGTCGACTGATAAGAGGCCAACGTAGTAATCCGCAATCTGGCTTACATATACATTTACAACATCAACTCTGGTTGATTAAATACTGGCAAACTTCCTCTGGTAGGAAACCAAAAAGATGATGTAAAGTCTGTCAGCAAAGATCACTTCAAGTTGAAGGTCACCCACAATTGAGCACAGCTGTCGCATTCCCACAGATTTTCCAGTCGGCCTCTTTCGAAAAGAATCGCTAGATTCGAGTTTTGCTCTCTTTAGAGTTCGTCAGTTCTGCGTTTACTTGCCACCGCCAGAAACAGACCTTCGGCCATGCATTTCGTGAGACAACCGCGTTGACCACTGTGCCATTGACCTCACATTAGGCACGACCGAATCATCATCGCATGTGAACTCTCGACCGCTTTCGTTTATGATTAGTGATCAGGTTGCTCAATCGTCTTAATGGAAGGCAGTTACTGTCTGTCATTTCTAGTCGACGATCTCTCGATTAGGAATCTTGAGACGGGTCGAGATCTTCGACTTCATCAAATCTGTCAGGCAATGTCTTAGAGTATTGATGAAAACACGGCTGAAGTTTTAGTCCTGGCCATCGCGTAGTTATGCACTGCTGACGAGCTTCAGCAAGAGCAAAACTTGAGTCTAGTAATTTTCTTCAATAGCGGTTGGCTTGACAGTCAAGCGGAATGTGAAGGTTGTGATCAATCACAGGTGGTGTTCAATCCGAAACTAATCAAATTTTTGACTACTCAGTAGAAGAATTGTCAATTTCCTGGACGACCTAACCAACACTGGGCTAGTAGACTCAAGATATATTATGAATCCGTCCCAGAAGGACACAAACACCACACACATACAAGTGCGTGGAAGAAAGCAAGGTTGCAACTCCGCTGACTTACACAATGTATGTCTCTATATTGCTGTTTCGAGGAAATGGCTGATGAAGTTTGTCGGTTGGTCACAAATCTTACATGCACGCACTTTGTTAGGCGTAATTGATAAATATTTGGATAGGCTAAAACTGATTAAATCCAAAGTAATTACATGTCCCTCAAAGTTTTATGTCTCTCAATAAGTTTGAATAAAGTGATTTAAACAAGAAAACCTACGAAAATCGTTAACTGGCATGCGTAACTAAGTTTGACAGACCGTGTGTAAGGTGAACGGACTTAAGGATTAAATGGGGTCTCAGCGTACTTTATCGTGTGCGTGTGTATCTTCGCAAAACGGATGGTTCATTTGGTTTTAACAAGTTCTGGCTCAACCAAAGATTTGCCGAATAATTATTCTCCGCACAACGCGTAGTATATATTCTCATATTTGTTCTGTTTCACGGCTCTAATGCAGTGATGATTTCACACTTCGTATTGTTGACGAAGTACATGACACGGGTGTTGTTAAATTTCCTTGATGTTCAAGCCTTGCTAACAAGCATAATCCTGGTTGAAGTGATTACATTGTTTGTGACTATGATGCAGAATAGTCTGAAGTTTTGCCTACCCTCGTTTTAATTACGTAAGCTTCCTACCTTAAGGAGTAGTAACGTCTAGTTTTCATTCGATGAAACATTTCGTCTTCAGATGATTAGGTCAGTTACATGTAGTCTTTTTGCATCGACACTAACTGATATATTGTGGTCTCTGTTGATAATCCGACGGAAAGCACTAGTAACAGAACATACATGTACCAGGATGCCTTGAAAGCCGTGGCATTTGAAATAGGTAAACAGCACAGTCACTCAGAAACTGTTTACACGTTTTACCAACATGCTAATCGACACTAAAGTCATTTTTGAACTTTAAAAGGAGAATGAAACATTCTCGGATGAATTACATGCTAAAATTGTTTGCCCAAGATAGTCGTGAACTGATTAGTTGGTTTGTTTGGAAAGCTCTGTATTAGTCACACACACGCCAACTCATAAGAACACGACGTCACAGCTTCCGGAAAACGTGTTCGACTCAACATAATACCAAAGAATCTAATTGTGTCCAACAAATTTATTGATAATGAATATCCCATATGCGTAGTTTGGGAGTTAATGGTGTTACAACAGACTAGCGAGTTCTAGTAAAATTAGAGAGGGAATCTACTACTATACCCCCAAGGTCAAACGTGACTTATGGACGTACGTGTGGATGCATTGTGGAAACCCTATTCTGGAATCTCGAGGCATCCAGCCGTATGGTCTCCGAGTTCCGAAAGCGATCCTGGAGGGTAATGTCAAAGCATTCCGTTCTTGCTGTCAAATTCTACTCCTTTTTAAAGGGTATAGGAAACCACCTATGCAAATTCAGAGGCGGTTACCAGTGAAAATTTGACTCTCCCTTCAATGTGAAGCGGATTGTGAGTACTCACTCTTCTTTTTATACTTTGCAATGCTAATTTTGTACACCATCCAACTTACGATTCTTATTCGCACACATACTGTTCACATGTAGTTGGTAAATTGCTTGAGTGTTTTTCTGCGGACCACTGTTGCTTCCCTGCACTAAACGGTACCCTACGACTCTTGCGTATGCAGCTGAAAATCGCCAGCAGACTGATGGTTGATGTTTGATCTTTCATGACTATTATTAAGTGTTTCAAATTTAGTCGGGTACTTTAAAGTTTCATGGATAGACGTAGCTCAACAAAAATTAAAATTGATAAGCCTCTGTTACTTGTAAGGCATCAGGCATTTTATTGACACGAACTTAATTCTACTCAGACACAAACGCGACTTATGCATTCTGTTTAATATTTGGGCCAGACTTTGTGGAAAGTAAGCACCAGATTTCAGTTTTGTTCCAGAAAGAGCACTTCATTAGTGTTTAACCTCAACCCTTCTGAGATTACAATTTAGGTCCACGTGTAGGCGAATCAATCGTGTCAACGACAACATCATCGACTTTAGAACTGGCGCAATGGGATTGTCCCATCTGGATATGTTTCCGCATTTTTCTTGTGAATGATGCTAACGTCGCACGATTTCTTCCAGATGTAAAGTGGCTGTGATATTAATTTTAGTAAATGATTCTATGGCTTAGACGTGTCAATAAGTACTGTAATCGCAGTGCTCACTTTATTTCTTAAAAAGTAGTTCTGGCTGCCCTAAAATGTCCTACGAATGACAATCAGTCGGTCTACAGAAATCACAGTACATATCAAGAACGGCTGCCGGAGGCAACAGTGGTCGTTCTGAATTAAAAGCACTGTAGCCGATTGTATGCGAACAAGTTATTTTCATTAGCCAAAATATTTTGTTATGGAGGGAAAAAACTTAAGATAGATATAGATTTCACATTTCCGAACAACGCGTAAAATCTACTGTGTATCGTTGAAAACTGCTGAGAATACTTGTCAGTAGACAATGCCTTTGTTGACTAGGCATCCCTCTGAAGTACAGCCGATGTATTCCCATCTTTTTTGTTACTTTCAGTCATATGCTTTAACGTTTAGAGGACGAGTGGGATCAAAGGAGGAAAACACAATTTTTTACTTCGAAGAGAGTTGTTGTTGAGCAACGTCATCTTCAATTTATTTATTAGGGTGACTAGCTCAATATGCACTTGATTTAATGGCAGTTACACTCAAGTAAAGCTGGAAATAGACTATTGTAAATACAAGGTTGTTTATTTAGGCGGTCACTCTGGATGATGAGTATACTTAGTAAATAAGACAGTAGCACTATTGGGTAATGGTAATTTGTTTCGAACTACACTTATTGAACGCTAAATCTGTTGCATAGTGAAAAAGCCGATTACTGTGAACCAATAGATAGTCTAGAATAGCTAGGTCTATGATGGACAAGTTTTACCTGGTGACAGGATTCAAGATGAACACCAACATTCAACCTCGCGTTTACCAGATCAAGAAATGGACGATGAGCCATGATAAGATCCTATTCCGACATGCCTGTTAGCATTAGGTTTAGGAATAACAAATTTATAGTTAACAAATTTGGTGATTTTTGCCGTTTATGAATAACTAATTGAGAGGCTGTGACATCCTGATCTGTGTACACTTATTTAAAAAGCTTCTTCAATGAGCACTTTAAAACAACTAGTTTTAATTTGTGTTACTTTTTCGTTTAATAATGTTCATTCACACTGGCAGACTTTTAGCTATGTCCACATAAATCTACCGGCTTTATGTATCAGACCACGTTGGTGTAAACAAGAAAATGATAAGGTTTTTAATTTACCTAGTTTTAATCAATTTTACTTAGAAGGCCTTTGATATCAGATATCTCACTTCTGTCGTTAATTTCACACAGGGAGTCATATGTATTCAAAACATTTCCTCTAAACCCATCTAATTTACGATTAGTGTACAAAACTGCTATTAACTTCTTTAACAAGGTTAGTGCAGACAAAAGCCATGGGGCAGTTACTCTTTACAGTCAACTTTGAGGGGACTGACAATGTGAACAATAATGTTTGTTAGGCAATACTCTAGAACAGCACCCGACTTTTAAATAAGGTACACATACCATCGTTTGTGAAGAGCTGTGAGGCGCTAATACAACACGGTGCCCGTATGTCAACCGACACACAAACTGTTGGCTACAACAGTTGCTAGTCATCGTCGGAAGGGTCATCAACAAGTAGAACTTATCCAGATGTTCACTAGCGTTTATACAACTTTTGGACATCGGTTTTTGTCATTCTAAAACATTTGCAGTTCAATGTCACAAACCGTTTCTATCCGCTTGGCACCACCTGTTCACTGCTTCAGCTTCAACTTTTTAGCCACAGTTTCACTCAATAAGCGACCGGATAGTTGCAGGCCACTGATACAACTTCGGTTCCACATTATCCCTAACACGTGTATTTCTCAATCCCCTTTTCTCTGGTATCTAGTTTACATTAGAAAGAAAAATGCTTTCGGTCATAAACCGGATGCATTGGACGTCAGTTTAACACGTTCAAATACTCATAAACTTGGTGACATAACGTCTTTCTAGGAATACTCAAATTGATCGGGTTATCATTTTTGGTATGCAAACAAAGTACTATAGACCCAATGCAGCCGCTATTAACTTCTGTTGGAGCTAAAAGCAGTTAACAAAAAACGGAGATTGGCATGGACTGGCAAACTGAGGGTACTGAATGTTAGGTGACTGAAGCAACGACAAATTACAGCAAAAATACTCGGGGTTCATCAGTTGTGCGTCATAATTTGACATTTGTATGTAGAGGTAATGGGCATTCCAAGACATTTTTCAGACAATCTGTCTATGCTTGTTAAGTTCACTGGCCTTCACTTACGAACTATAGATGGTGAATATACAAGTGCTATGGATTCTAAGAAAAAGTGAAATTCAAATAGGTAAAACTGATTATTCCTGCACAAGTGATTAACAGTTAGAACGAAATGGCAACGACAGTGAGACTCGGCAGTTCCAACTTGGTCTTCACTGTTGTCCTCTTCCTTGCAAAATAACGAATTATACGGTCTCGCTCCTTCGGTTTTTCTCACTTGATACAACGTAAATGCAAACGTGTTCCTCAGAAGCCTTTGACCACAAAAGATGAATTATATTTCCGAATTGAAGTAGTTTTCGCGAAACACAGTAGGGATGCGCACCTTTGCCGGTTCGTAACGAGAAATAAATCAGACTGGAGTATGTGGCCAATATCTAGTACATAACTGCTGATCGTTTACGAAGAGACGATCATGAATGCCAAATGAAAAATTCGTCAGCTGTTCACCAGATCCGACATAAACCGCGTCAAACTGGAAATACACTCTATATTTGTGCGTTCAAAAGGATGCTGGAACGAAGTTTTTCATGTTCATAGGGGTAAACTTTTCGACTGCTATCTCGCTTTTGTGTGACTCTTACCATCAGAATAATTGTAAACGGTTTTCTGCAAACCTGGCTTCAGTAGCATAACAGGTGGACAAAATGTGCTACAACTCTTGATCGCCGTAGATTTTAATGCTTTGTATGTATCCGGTTTGTTTGGACTTATCAAAAGAAACCAATGTCTGCAGTGTCTTTTTAGTTAATTCCAATCAGCATATAAAAATACAGACAGTATATTATGACCTTTTGCCGAAAGTTTTCTTCCAAGAGGAACATACGGTGTTAATGAGAAAATAATGCTGTACAAGTATATTCATATGAATGAATCGTTGTACGCATTCGAGGTTTGAAGGCTACGAATTATGCAATAATTTAAGAATAACCCTCCTCGGATCCTTCATGCAAATCAACCGATTTTGCAGTAATTAGGTTTTTATATGCAACGGCGATTCAGTCAAATAACTGCGCGGAATTATGGTCAGTTCAGTTTGTTTTTGTAAATGACAACACAAGATACTTTAGCTTCGTTTTTCGGAGTAATACTATCGACCTTATGGATGAAAATGTAAACCTACCAAGATAAGAGTTAACGGAACTATTCTTGTTCTGTATGCGCTGCATACAGTGATAATTAATTTCATGTGGAGCCCAGAGAACGAACACGCAATTAGCTGCTGGGGTAAGGAAGTACGTTGCAGGGAAGTTTGAAGCACAACTCGAACTATCTTGTTTCACCAGTGAGCCTAATAGCCAAAATCAGTATAACCAAAATTGAGTACGGTTTGAAGGTACCTGAAGATTTACTAGTAACTTTTGTAAAAAAAATTAGAAAGTAAATCACAAGGTTGTCGATGTTTTAGTTGCGGTAGCCTTCTTGCGAGGATCTAAAGTTACTTCTTTCTAAAATTTTAGTTACCGAGAAAGAAGTCGCCTCCGACTTTTGCCCTTAATATTTTTGAAATCATTTGCCTATGCAATTTTCTCTTTTGGGTTGTGTGGACATTGTTGAACATTTTTCTGCTGTTGAGTGTTAGTTGTATAATATTTCATGTAAAGTTACCCACGTGTAGCAACTTAAAATTAACGCTTAGTACTTAATCTTATCTGTCAAGTTTTTGTAGACAGCTATAATTTTACGTTAATCCCAAAAGGTAGTTAAATAGTTTGCTAACAGAAGATCGAACCATGACGTACACGTTAAATCATCTCTGAATATTTCGCTTAGAATTAGGTTTACGTCGGCAGTTTATCAAGTAGGTAGTTGTACAATACCTTATGGACTTTAATTTTTCAGATGATAGCCGCTCACCGTGAAAAGACTTTTCAGTAGGTTTGTAATATTTAGTACACCGAATCAGGTCGTGAGATAAGGGACATTGCAAATCTGTTCAGTTGCATTACATTCCATGTGCATAGGTGTCCCTGTCAACATCAGTTCATACAGGCTTGTTAATCCAACAGGAGTTATTCTAAGGAGTGTATCACTGATAGGGTAAAACGAAGTGCGCGCTGATTTATTGGGCAATATTTATTTATCAGTCTTTTTTTCGAGGAAGGTATGATTACTGAGATATCCTTGAACATCTAGGTACATTTTACCTAGATAGATCACATCTGGCCATAAATTCGTTCAAAATATGCTTTCTGCTGCATGACTTCTGCCAATACCAATTTTGTTTATCCAACTGTGGTTAAGTTACAACAAGGGAAATATTTGAAGTATTTTAAAAAACGGCCGAAAGTTAAGGTTAAGACATATGAGCATTTCTTAATGACCTGTCAGCACTATACTAACAGCGATACGAAACGCGCCACATGTCAGCTAACTTGGGATTAAGAGAAGTCTCTGAGTGCAGTACATAGTCGAGCTTCCTGACAACCCTTTTGAACACACGCAGCTTGCTGTATCATGTTGGATACGTTACCTAAAGCAGTTTGTAAGAACCATGAGTTAAAATGATGCGTTGGCCTTTAAGACATACTTATTGACCTCGAGAGTTAATTGTTTGCGCGATTCAGAAGCGGTACTGTTTATCATTCTAAAGCACATCTAAATCCATTCGAACAACTTATCGCTGACCCTGAAAACCTAACAATTTTGATTCTATCTGTTTAAGTTTATTTATTAATACACATATTCCAGTAAGCTTCTTTTGAACAGTGTTTACTATCAAGAGTGAACGGCCGCTTTTTCAATTGTTTTACCGTTTGCTTAGGCAGCAATATTAATCATACTAAGCAGGCTTTAGGTGCTCAAGAGATGTTATTCGTGAACCTGACCATCTTCCTAAAGTAATGACCTTCCTTTAGTAACAAATGCTCATTATTTTGCATAACGTGTCAAGTGTAGAACAATACCGCTAAGTGTGACGTTAATAATCCGGTATGAAATGCTCTCTCTATTACATTTTATTTGTTTTCTTTAGATAAATAATTTTGTCTGCAGTAGACTTTCCTGTCTTACATTATTAAAACATTCCTTTGTGGCGACCTAGTCCAGTAAACAAGATGCTTACCTTCCAAAGTCTCTTCCCACAATACACTGCCAGTTACGACCGTAAGACGAATCAAAATGTTTTTTCATGCAGCTCGCCAATTTTTTGGACTCATGTATGGTTTTACAAGCATCTTTGAATGAGTTTAAAGCATTATTCTCCATTTCCTTGGGCATACAGACATTCTTGATGAAACAGCTTTTGATTGTTTGTGAATCCATTGTTCTGTGAGGGGTTTGTATTCCTATATTTATGTGATAACGCAGAGTGCATTCACATTCCCACGTACCTTCTAATGTGAACTCTAACGACCGGATATTTTGTGAAATCTTTTGGTACGGAAAGAATATCAATTCACAAAGCGTCTTCAGAAACCATCAGTTGTCTTTTATGAGAAAGCTTCTGCTAGTGTTTTAAGTTCAGCTGAATGGTACATCGATAGAGCATTAAAAGTTCACCATAGAATGGACATGAAACCACTAAGCACACGTTGCAGTTTGTCGTTCACAGCAGTTGATATGTAACGATCAGACACGTCGTACTATGTGGAATATTGGCTCAACTTACACGTTGCATTTTTGTTTCACATAAAAAGAATTCGTCAAAATAACTGAGTGTGACACATAGCAGTTGCAACGAAAGCGGTTCCAGATTGATATAACCAAAATCGTCGGTGTAACTTGTCTTTCTTGGTGGCATTGCGATGGTTTCTCAAAATGTTTTTAGCTGGGGATTTTAGAGGGAACAGACCGGTACGAAATGTTGATAGGAAAACTGGGGTATTCTCAGAATCTTGCAGTATACATTGCCAACTTCCTTCATTTATCATCAGAAGGTACAATTCTGTCATTTGAATTCACGTTTATCCTGTTTATTATGAAAGCAATTCAAGAATACTGGCTCTTGTTATGATTGAGAAACGGAACCTGCATTATCGACACCTGTTGAAGTGCTTATGTTAAACTTTGGAAGAGACACACTGCGAGTTGACTAATTCTTTAGCCTGGCTTAAGGATAATTGGTGCCAAAAGTGCTTATTGACTGTAATTCCTCAACAACAGTTATATAATTTGTGATTTAGCCGCTGTTTGGCTCCACTTTTATCTGAATCAGGCTCCGGGTTCCAAAAATTAAATTTACGTCACAGGAACCCTCGCGTGAATGTTGACAAACGTGTCTAAATTTTGAAACTCTTTATTGAAGATGCAGCATTTGTGCGATTTTCTCTGACAGAGTTAAAAGAAATCTTGTTGCCGGCAGGTGGACAGTGTCACTGAACTAAATTCGTTTTTGTTTGCTGTGAAGCATTATGTAACTTCGTAATGAGCTATTTTCGCGATTCCATCAAGACCTGCAATGGCTGAAATAAAATCAAACCATAGTGGTCGTGGTACTCGCCGCAATCGAGTAGCTGCAGTTGGAAATTCGAGTTACGCATCAAGAAATTAGTGAAAAATTCAGTTTAAGTGAAAATGGTGGTTGACGGTGTTGTCAAGTAAGAAAATAAGTTTGTCACTCCGTTTTCACAGCTGTGCATTGAACTGCGGTGATAATCAAACGTAATGCTCTTCCAGTTACAGCCGTCGGCTGATGGCTGCTTTAGAGTGAAGGAAACGCCCAAGAAACTAATGATAGTAAAGTTGTTCAACGAGTTCAAAAGGAATAGACGGTCAAATTTTACCTATTGTGACAGGTGAAGTATATGGACTTGTGTAACATTGCAGTGACATAATCAAGTACGCTAAAACAACGGGTGGTTCACACTGCTGATAAATTTATAACAAGAGTTGAGTGTTAGTTTCCAATTAAATTAGCACAGAGGCTAATACGGACGTCGTAATGGTAGAGAACCGTGTTGTGTTGATGATCCGCTTCGAAAATGTCGAACAAGAGTAAGTAATGAAAACGGAAAGTTGCTCAATCTCACCGTAGTATGGGCTCGCTGATTTAACCACTAAATATCGGACCGTGTTGGAGTGACGTGAAAACACAAACCTCAGCTGCTTCAAAATATGTAAAATGTTGACGGCAAAAATTGAACAGTTTGGCTGAGATGAAACAATTTGAAATTATGGACTTAGTTGAATGTAAGCTTCAAAAATCCGAGAGTTGGAGCACACGCACGGAAGCAGTGAAATCTAACTTGCACAGGTCATAAGAAAGAAATTTGGGACCAAACTTGATAACTGCAGGTAGTTTTGAGTCGCTTAAACATAATGTACAAGCTCATTTTTATTTCACTTGGCAAAGCTGCGATAACTTTTGTGGAATATAACATCACCAATTAACAGACCAGCACATAAAAATCGTCTGTACGTCGTCGCTACCAGGAGAGGTCGATAGATACTCATGAGTGAAGCGGTTGGGAAGGATATTTTGTTTCCGGTGGAAAGTAAAGCTCGCTACATCGGTTCACTATTCAAAGAAGGTACACTTGCTGGAACTTTTGCCAGAACGTTGGTGGTAAAAAAAATAAACATTACTTCCGAAACTGTGCATTCCTTGCCATCCAGATTTGCATGTTGTCTACGCCTCACTTGTGGAACATACGATTAAATAATATCCTTTTTCATGTGCACTTTCATGTATTCCAGCCTAAGCTGTTACAGTGGTCTTACCACTTATCTGGATAATTTCTTGAACATCGTACAACAAGAAGCCGTGAGGTATTTATAATCAACCTAACAATAGTTTGTTAACAGACTGCTGCCTTGATTACTGCACAAATATGACTTTTTTTCTAACATAGCGAAGCAGCAAAACATACATTATTCGTGTTTGAGACAGTCTGAATTCACCCACGCAAACCACTTTTGGACACCCATGGACTTTACGTTTAGGTCTGAAGACTTTGATAGCACATCACTGTTCTTGAATTGAACCACTAACGGGCGTTTATGGGACTTCAGTTTTTACTCTTAGATAATTATATTGAAAGTATCGGTTGCTGAAAGTGTAACATCGAAAATGTTTGAAGGAATATCTGGAGACGTTTATGATTCGTTTTCTTATTATCTCGGCGCCTTGGAAGTATGAATGCATTTTGGATTCATCAACGGAATAAAACGTGATTCTGCACGGTACCCGCTAGTTGTTGGATACACGTAGTTCACTAAGTTCAGTAAGTTAATAACAAATATAATTATAGTAAGTGAAGGTGGACACTACCAAATACTCTGAATTGATCCCGAACATTGTTGTACTAATACATTCATCGTCGATTGTGAAATCTCCCAAGTAGTGGTTATTGATTAGAAATGACGGACCAGTCATACTCTCTTGCAAGGGCGTTCGGCTTTTCCAGGAAACAAGAAACAAACATCACAGTGACCAGAAGGCTGCCCTATGGAAGCGTAAGTTGGGGTATAAACTCCCATCACGACGGAAGGATTCATACTCCCGGGTTTTAACGATGATGATACACGGAGTTAATGGTTTGTTTCAAAATAAGTTTGCTGGAAAATTTATCTGAGTGTAAAAGGTGTAATCAGTTGTGGGTAGTGTTCTAATTGCATCAATCAAGTGCCCGGTTGTATAATAACCACTGCGCTAGGAAAAGTAGAATTCGTATGGTGCGGTCAAGTGGCGCCTGAGTGACTTCATGGAATATCATCTTTAATTTTAGGCTTAGGTGAATTCTTATAAACCCGGGTTTCAAGGTTTTAGAAAGTCACAACGTGAGTAGGGATTAACTCATTACAGAAAACCCAGTGACGGTGTGAATATGAATACCTTTAATGTCCGATCAACTTGGAACAACCCCCTTTGTCACTAACAACCCGAGGATTGCACCGCAGCTGTGACCAAAATTAACCCCATCCACATAGGTAAAAAAGAACCAAGGTGTCAAAAGCCACACGTCCGATTTCAAAGAACAACATAGTAAACAAATCGCGAAACATAAACAATGTAAGCATTTTTAAGCCAGCTATTGCAAGAGATGATAATCGTACTCGTAAAAGCTAGTAGTTCCTGTAGTTATGGATTTATGGATTTTGTATCCAAGACAATGTTCCTAATGTAGGGTTGATAAGATCATTTGGATTCATGTGAACATCCCTCAACTTTAATCGGCTAAAAACTTAACAGGGCAAAATTCGAACGGTCTTGATTTGATCCCAAAACCCATTCTACAGTATCGTCAACCGGGAGATGTTGGGCCTATTCATACGCCCTCCATTATAGATGGCATCCGTAGAGCTGGTGAAAAAAACTGATTAACCACTCATGATCTCAACACACCTGTAGACATACATTCTGATGGTTACTTGATGGACCGTTACTGTACTACGAGGTAGTTACTCATAATGTACGAAATCTCATAAGTGCGTATGGATGTGTGTCGTTTTATCGTACTATGTAACGAGATTCGTTGTAATTACCATCTTCAATAGGAGCCTGAATACATGGTTATCTGATACTGGATGATACTGACATTATTTTGTATGTCAGAGATCAGTCACAAATTTGATTGTCTCCAACAGCAGTGGGAAAAAAATTATTCAAAGAGGCTGGACAGCAACTCTTGTTCTCTCTTCTTTCCCACAATGCAAGCCGTATTTGCAAAATTTAGATGCGATAACTCGAAGTAGTTTAATTTGAAGTCACTGGATCAGTAACCAGCAAATCAAAATCACGAGGGTTGGAGCAATCGGGTTGCAAGTCGGACATCGATATGCCTTAAGGATGTTAGTAACAGGATGAAACTCGAGTTTGGGTATGGGACGGCTTGAAGGCAAAAACTAACGTAAAGTACAAATGTCAGTTCATTCAAACAAGCAAAATCCCATATGTTCAGGTGTAGTAACCAAAATTGGCATTTTCTTTTCATACGAGTTTGCCCGTACACTCTCTTATTCAA
>LUCH01001158.1:30385-105950 GCA_013368495.1 Paragonimus heterotremus | reverse complement strand
ATAATTTCGAAATTATAATTAATTATCACTAATGTTTGAATATATATCTTTGTAACTGAAGGCAAAACGTGTAACATTGGCGTTTATTTAAGAGTGATGGAAAACCCGGATTATAGTGAAACGTTAATTGGGACGGCGACCTAAGTAAGGAAACGTTCTACTGGTTCACATATTGTTGCATGTAGAGAATTATTTAATCTCTGCAATTTTTGGTAATTATCTATTTTTGGTAATTATCTAGGCAACAGAAGAAAGAGTTTAATGCGATCCTTTCTTATTGAAAGCTAATGTTTGGTGGTGTGCGACACCATCTCCTTATGTGGTTGAGCCCCTATGAGTATAAATGTTTTCCTTGTTAGTTTTGTTTATCTGCCCGACCCTTATCATCCACTCATCAAAACGAGCACCTTTCAGATCATCTACCACAGGTCTCCAAAAAACGTTGGTGACGGTTAACGAATTCGAAGTTATTAAAATATACCCGAGAGGTCTATTGTTCAGTCGATTTACGTGCCTCATAGACTCCTCGTTGAACCAGACAATTGGAAACTTGAATTCGGAAAAAGTCGCATTAACTCTTGGATGACCTCGATACTCACGGCCTGAGAGCAGTCAGAACTCAAGTGTTAAAGACCGCATATTTTGCGTTCTGTTCGATGAATCATCTGGATACCTATTTTAAAACTTTGTGTTGCAGTTGGTCTGACGATCAAGCATAGACAAAAAGACTTGTTCTACTTTTTGATGTTGTCATCACATCGAAAAGCATTTTCGAACTCGTCATGTTATTGACTGGGAACACCTGCTCCTGAGGTATTTTCAAGGACGGTACAAACTGAGATGATAGTACTATTCGTTGAAAATGAGTAAATGCTGAATCTGTATATATATATATATGTATAATAATGTGGAAGTAACTAGCATAAGTGAGAGCGTTGTCCTCTAACCGCATTTGAACACCAAAACGGTATGGTTTCCAATAAGGAAATGAAGATACGTTCCAGGATCGTACGTTACGTGACTGAAATAGAAAATAGACAGGTCAGTATGGTAACGTCTCGGTCAAAAACAGATCATCAACTGAGTTATCATCAGTAAACGCATTCACTTGTTTACAGCAGATTGAAATACTTGACATCCGATAAACTGTTCAGGGTTTTGGTTAGTATACATACAACCTTATTTGTTTATTCACGCTGTGACATACATTTAAACAGTGGTCAGATAAAGCATTACAACATGACTGTGGCCTGATTGGCTAAACGGTATTCACAGAGTAAAACACATTCATAACCATTTGTAAGCTTCCATGGTAAATAAACTTAGGAACGGGAAGACGCTTTCAGTGGTATCTTTTGGCAACAAGCTTATCAACAGTGAATGTTTCACTACCCTCGTCGGTTAAAAACTTTGGATACCAAACGAACAGACACTAACTGACTAAATTACACCGTCAACAAACGGCATTTGATCTTTATTTGGACCCGATAGAAACGAGGAATCTGGTGGAGACTTCGTGTATGCAAAGGTTATTTTGTTTTCTCGCTTTATGTTACTCAACCGTTGCGTATTTGATTCACCAAAACTTATTCGCCAAGCATTTACTACTTCATCAAAAGACAAGACAGCAAACGTCGGGAAAGAGGACATTACCATCGATTAAAAAACGTGACCCGACAACACAAAAACGCTACGACCAGACGGAGATACCTGGACTTTTGATATCAATCTGAAACAAACGTTTTTATTCTAGTACACAGAAGTTAGTACAATCGGATACCGCTACGAGATTTTTCTCATGGAACTCTTTGTAACGTCCATATTTGTGAACAACTGAGGACGGTGTGAACACTGATTCATCTGCGTTCTATGGCTTGGAAATTGTATGCTTCAGTCATGTGAAGTACACATTTATCGGGTATCCGTTAACAGTGATCGAGTTTCATTTGGGTAACGTTAGTCTTCTGACTGTTGGAAACCAGTTGGATTTCAGGGTCAGATGAACTGGCTTTACAGACTACACCTGCGAGTTGTACGTTTCATTGCCTATACATGTATATATTTCATCACTTTTTAAATCTATGAAAAAAGTGCTGAGAACGATTGAATCAAAACACACTGCTCGACATATGTGGTGATATCTTCCGATCAGTTCCAGAAACTACACAAATGCTGTACTTGCCTTGCAAATTCTCGACCGATGAAACAATGCCAAGTGGGCAAATATTCTTTGTCCAAAGCGAGTTTGATATAAGAACAGATTTCTTTCTCGTTTTTAAATTTTTCGTTGCCTTCGTTAAATGTTCGGAGGACGAACTTCTTCATATCGTCGGGCATGTCACATTGTTTGATAGTGTATTTGTTGTAGTCCATCGTGATCCAGTTCGGTCAGCTGTTTGGATGTTGTCTTCCGATTTAATGATACGACCCTAAAATCTGCAACATCGTTTACTGAGTGTGGCCTGGACTGCACAACTAATTTTCAACCCACGCAAACGTGCACCGGCGAAAGGCTTGACAGAAACGGTCTTGTGCTTAAGTGAATGTGTGTGTGCCGCACCTCAGTCGGTGTTTTTTGATCGGTCGATTGATTCTGGTCTCAACTCCAACCAAAGGACAGACACACTATGCTGATCGATCACCACGGGTTTAGGTACTATCTAGACGACCGACGCAAGTGAGGCAAATGAGATTAATTAAAATGGCACCGGAGCAGATGAAACACCACTTACTGTGCAAATACAGATCAACTGTGCATTCGTATTATGTGAGCAAAAATTTTCAAAAAACATTTAGGAGCAGCTGTACTTTTCTACGACAAATTTTTCCGAGATAATTATAACGTTTGTAATAGCATATACATCAATTGCTATGCTGGCTGATATGTGTAATTTGTTGCATTTAAAAAGACAGAGATAAACGTGCGCTTGCCCAGGCTGTGATTGATCGGATTCAGCTTCTGACCAGTTTACAGCCAACTTCACTATAAACGTTTACTACGGAGTATCCTCATAACACATAGTCATCATTTTCAGCCTCAAGTGTTTTGGAAAATTTCACTATCTAGTTGTAGAATGACAGACTTCTGTGCATAGTTTAATTTCTCAGTTTAACCATGAAATACTAGGTCAGTTTTGACATAGAAGACTAATGCTGGATGTTACTTTATTGCTTTTATGTGGACATGCCAAGTGGTGAAATGGTCGAAGAAATCGAGCTCCATCTATGTAGCTGATCAGGTAACGGCTCATACACTCACTGAATCGCCATCGATTTTCAGTTTACCGATGCCCACGTGACCGTGGAATCTTTCACTCGTTAAGTCTCTTCTTCCTGCATCTAAATTTCTCTACCAAAATTGCAACTGAACATACCATACTTCAACCAAGATCCAAATTGTGATTTTGGACATGCTCGATAAATTTTTGCGGAGTGAAATTAAATGATGACTAATTAAACGAGTGGCATTTGACGAACGTCAGTTAATCCATCGATGCTAATGAGTACACAGGAAAAAAAGTGAGACTTCGTCTAATACAGATTAAAGATTATTCGGTCACTGCACAAGCAAAAAGGTTATGAATCGATAACAGCAACTGTCCAAAGTTTTCTTCACATCTTACCAGACCAAATGAGGCTAAGTAACTCTGTCCACAGTTTTGTCAGTCACGATGCAGGACGGAATATGCTTTCGTCTGAGAACACACACCTCTGAAATCAAAATTCGTTTCCGCGAAATGACAGCGGATATGTTGTCGAACGGTTTTTGGTCAGCATTTTGTTTGTTAACATTCGGACAACACCATTAGGCACTTTTCTAAATGTTAACTAGATAACCGTTGGCACACACATTTCAAAAGACTGATCGATCATATCTTCTTACCTACTCTCAACCCCAAATAGTCGGTTTTCGTCCACCTATTATATGAAAAGTTCCACAAGTGGCTAATAGTCTTGAGTGGCAGTGTCAGCAACAGACTATGACACGACACTTTTTCTTTCTATGTTTGAAACTCAAGAATTGTCAAAGGTCATTGTCTGGGCGCATTATCATACAGAATGCTGCACACAAACTGATTTTTCTCATTAATTACAAACTGTGTTTTACTGGTAGCTTAAGGCTTAACTTGCCATCCAAAATGTAAAGGGACTGCCGGTTGTACACTTATCCAGTATTGTTGGACTGTATCCCGTTGTTGACTTTTATCTGAGTGGATAATTTTCTCAAACGCTACTAAGTACAAAGATAAAATCAGTTCTTTAGATCACATGTGTTTGTCTTGCACAGTATTCCGTAAAACCTACCGATTCGATGCCCATTTCAAAGACATTCCATGAATTTGTTTTGCTACCTAAACACGAATCAAATGCCCAACATGAAAATTCTATTTACTGAAGTTGCATTTTGGTAGAGGAACAGAATAATTAGATACCTTGGTTAGCTTACAGTTATGCTTAAGCGGAAACATTTTCTTTCAAATATATCATGTAACGAACAGTGATTTGTAATCAGGCTAAATGCAACATAATTTATATCACAACTTTACAAGGGTATTGTTGAGGGAGTAAACAAGGAACGGATGATTAATGAGGTAAGTCAAATTAATGTCAAACTGTAATCAAGTACCAATTTGGGTAATAGGCCCTGACAAGTTAACGGGATGGGGATTTGGCCAGGGCAAATCCAAAGCCAAAACGAAATGTTTCTTGGCGCTTAGAAGTGAGCTGCGTAGACGTGTTTGAATAGCTTCAGCTGTAGACAGAGCCGTCAGCTTCACACCCGTCGACTCGGTGACCTTAACTCGGTGGATTGGGCGATATGCCACCATTACACTGAAAAAGATGATTCGACACCACAAGATGCTATAGTATGGCGTTACTGACTGAGTTTTTCATTCCACGGTTAGGCCAGGCTGGATGGCGTTCACGGCAGCTTTTAGATAAGCATCAGGTCGTGCAACCAACATGATTATTTTCACAGGAACAAGTAAATGGATATACACAAAACGAAGATTTAGAAATAGGCACTATCTTTTAGGCTGGAACTAAAGAGAATACATAATTTGGCAGCACAAAACGTTGTATTAGCTACACTTGAGAGCGTTCACGTGATGGTTTTGGCCAGCGTATCTCCCTTAAAGAGCGAGCCAATATGTACAGTTTTCTTCTCTGCTGGATGCTGCCGGTCATTTTCACTCCGCTGTTACATGATTTTGTATATGAACCTTTCCGGTAGTCATTTTGTTGAAGTGTTGTACGTATGAATGTCATTCGTTCAGCAGTGGTGTCATCCGTGCGGCTTACGTCTACGTGAAAAAATAATGGATCTATAAAAGCCTGTACTCTCTAAGGCCACCACTCTGATATTTCTCACTGTCACAGTGCACGAAAAATCGCCAGGTTTCTATTTCTTTTAAAACAATCCTCAGTGGATAACCAAACCGAAATTAAATTCCATGGAATTGCTTGGGGAGGATTTATGGAGGTCTGAGACTCACTTGATGGCAGTAAATCTACCCTGTCATGTTAGTTCTTCAATCTAAACATTAAACTCAGATTTAAAACGCTGAAACCGTCACACTTGCTGAGTGTTATTTTATCAAACAGTGGACAGTCAAAGATTTCAAAAGTTAGACGCGAAGTATCATTCCCAGCGATGGATCATTTTAGCGTCAGGATAGACATCTTCTATATGAGTCATAAACTGTGACTCCTGTTCCAAAGCATCTGCTGAGCAGATTCTTCTGACTTTATCCGCCAATTATTTGACAAGGTTTAGTCTGAAACTGTAAAAAGTACTGTACTGGCCCATCGTGAACGTTTGAGGCCCACAATTACCATTATTCCTCGCTTCTATGGATTACCAAAGATTTATAAGCTTAATTGCGCTCCGCGCCCTATTTTAGATATGAAAAATTTGCTGTATCGTGCCCTGACACAATGGCTTGCCGAGATCTTGGAGCCAGTCCGGAGGAAAAGTTTTGTTTCGTAATCTGCGAACTACCTTCGAATTCGTGAATACAGTTCGTGACATTCACGTCGACAATAAAGTCATGTATTCTTTTGACATAACTTCTCTGTTCAGTAATGTGCCACTAGTGCAGACACTAGATTACTTATGCAATTTTTCTGAAAGCGACAACATTCAGATCGGCTTACCAACAGTGAACTTGAAGGAATTGCTTCTCAAATGTACCCACAACGCGCAGTTTATTTTTAATGGTGACATTTACAGACAAATTGATGGAGTGGTAGCGGGGTCTCTATTAGGACCACTACTAGCAGATATTTTTACGGGCAAGTTAGAACGAACGATACTGAGCATTGTTGTAAATCAAACGGTTTCCTACAGGCGTGACGTTGATGATATATTCGCCATGGAAGATTCATATGTCAACATAGATGATATTTTAAAGAACCTCAGTTGCGCACATCCGCTGATAAGCTTCATATCAGAATTGGGGTCAGATGGGTCTTTCCATTTCTTTCAAGTCTCTTTGAATTGAAGGACTGGTGGAAGTTTGAAACGTCCTTTTTATCGGAAGACTACTTGGTTTGACCAGTACAGTAACTTTTGTAGTTTTATACATTTAATATACATCTTCGGAAAGCTTCAGCAACTGTGAAGCTAAAATTTCGTGATTCCTTTGGAATGAGTCCGCTGTCCGTACTGTGCGAGAAAAGAAACAGAAATGAACGTTCATTAGTGATGAAAATGTCAAAGTTCAATAAAGGTGATTCACCTGTTGTGGAGAATCCAAAATGAAATGTAACAAGGCAGAGCTAGACAGAATAGCAGTGTACAAAGTGATTATAGATCAGAACTGAAAGAATTGAAGGCACACCCATATTTGGAACGCAATCCAAAAGTAGTTTAATTCTACACGATAACACGTGCGTACAGACAGTCAGCAGTTTTGTGCATGTGACATCAATTTGGAACTGAACAGAGGTCATATGATCTACTTCAGGAATACTTCATCAAGCACGATGACGATTTGCTGAATTGACCATGCCGGCCCATTTGACTTGTTGTTGTTGTCATCAATATTCATCTGCATAAGAAGTCACAGTGTTTCAGCGAAGACAGTTTAATAGATTTAGGACTAGTTTAAAAGTGTTAAGAACAATGCAGATGACGTGGCTGGTGCTTTTTGGTATACATTTTTATACATGGAACAGAAGGAAAACATGAGGTTAAGTCAAACGCAGGTTGGAGCTGTTCACTTCTTTTTAGTCTGGATTTATTATATGTGGCTGAAACAAAAGCTATAGCTGATAGATTATTAGTAGCCTTTATCTCTTCATATGACTAAAATCCATGAGACGATGGTTTGAGTTTGAAATATCTTCCAATGTGATTTCCTTGCAACTCGTTATAGAAGGAAACTAACGGTCATCAGGAAAACGTTCAAACTAAGGTCTCTAAAAAGATATTTAACTGACGCCTCAGGAAGTCTTAGAATGAGTTTTATATCAAGAACCATTAGTATTTGTCGAAGATCCAGGAGTGTGAAACAGGCTTTGAATGTTATCTGTTCAAGTTGAAAAGATAGGAATATCACCCCCGAAAATGTTGTTCATACAAAAAAGACTGTTGTTTGACCTTTGTAATCACAAATGAATTTAGTGTCTGTGATGTTGTGGACTTTGGCATCTAGCATTTGCAATTTATTTGGCTTGATTAAATGCAAACTGTTGTTGATACTGAGCAAACACATTAAGATTTGACTGATGGAGTTTGAACAAAAACAGATTTAATGGCGTATTTTATTAAAGTATACTTTTTAATCGCTTTCGTTTGGAAAATGGCACTAGGAAAACAGGTACCTCATTACTTACTAGCATACAACATAATACATATCGAATTTAACGATTTTTATGGAATCAACTTGACTGAGGTTCACGGAGTTATAGAACGGTGTTAAGAGATTAGGCAGCCCGGTATCCTAAATAGGGTTGACAAGGAAAGATACTGATTACCCAGCCCTGTCTGAGTTGAGATTCGTGATGTATTGGTCAGCGCAGCCGATTCACGAGATAGAGGGCTGTAGTAAACGTCCCGTTCGTTTCAAGGCCCCGGACAAGTGATGAACCTTTACAGCAGTGGAATGAGAACTCAGTGGTTTTATCGCAAAGGACTGGTTAATAGATCTATCCGAATAGGTATTCTGCGTACATCTGACAATGGTGTTCAGTTTATAATGCCGACTATGTGACAAAATAATAGCGTCTACAGTGCAAATTTGCAAAGTTGAACGAAACAATATTTGGCTTCTAGGCTGGAAGTTAAGCACAAAGTACTAAAACACTCTTACTGAAGTCATCTTTTTCTATTTAAAACAATATTTACCATAATGCCCTACGGAAGGTCTAAATAGAAAATTGTTGACGATGAAGAATGACAAGCTGTGCAAGCCTACACATAATATTTCCCTTGCAGGAATGAAATTTTGATGAGTGACCACATTAATTACAACTCACAGGATAATATTACTGTCTCTTATGTAACACTCCTCACAGAGATATTCCGGATAGCTGAAAGTTATTTGTGATTGTTCATAAAAATTTATAGTTTGTTACGTTGGCAAAACTCCCGGTCGTTTTATTGAGCTAGCTAATAACATGAGTAGCTTAATTGCAGCGTGTGCTTTATTCTGGCATCTGACTGTTTTCAGTACAGAGTTAACACTAACGTTAACTTAGTTTCGTTTGTATAGTGCAGTGTATAGGACAGTTAGCTAGGAACAACTATTTGTCATAGTGAGTCAGTGAGTTGCGCGTTTACACACTTGGGGGTTCGTCACCAAACGTCTAAAGAACTTGGCAGGAACTGCTTGCTCTTGCAGTTAACCATGATTTATGGTCAACTGAGTGAAATGCTTTTGATAATAAAACGTAGCGAAAGGGCCTACCGAAGGTACAAATTTGCAGTGCAATATAATTCCAGGCGCGTTACATCACACCGAATACAACAATTATTAAACAAGGTTCCGATGCGAACAAAGATAACGTAGATTTGCATTTACTTGTAAAATAACTAATATACACCATGTCCTACTACTTGTTTTAGTGACGTCATGCAAAAACAATTTCAATGCCTCGACGGAAATTTTCTGTTTACATTTAGTAGATTTTCACAACCGGATTTTGATAGATTATCAACTGGCAGTATGCATCATTGTACGCGTCTCATGAGGAAGGTAAAGGAAATTTTGGCAGAAGTATTTTTCAGCGTTTCTTACTTTTTGAGCTAATTTAGAGCTATTGCATGATTCAGCACCCGGTCACATGCGTACATCAAAATATTAGGAAGTAAAGATTTATTGGATGACCTAATAGAGTGTATATTCTTTTCTACTGCGAAGTTGGGTGGATTGAGTGAAGCGCACTTGTCTCAGATCGTAGTTATTCAAACTCACTTGTATTGACGCGCAATACTGCAAAGTATGAGCCACTAACAATCTGTGCTGCAGGACGCAAACCTTCATGTCACATCAGAAGCCTCACGCGTTTGCTGGCCTCTGATGATCTATTAAATACCAGAATGGAGTAAAGCGGTTATTTTAGAATTCTCACTAGTTTGAAATAATACAGACCCTGTAACCCTCAACATAATTAGATCGGCTGATGCCACTGATTGTAATTTGTCTCAGAGCACGTTTTAGGCGAACGTAGAGATTGTTGGGGGATGTACGAAACTCGTTATTTACAAACATATGCATCCCCAAACGAGTTCACGTGAACTAGTATATTTTAGTCAGGCAATCGTGCTGGTGTTCAACGCCATTGATATCAACACGAGTAAACTGTGTGACCGAGTGTTTTGGACAACAACCATGATTCTAAGACGTACACTGTTTAGATTTCTCTTTTATGGGCTCCAGAAGGCACAGCTAGCTCCGAATGATTTCAGGTTCTGATTTGGCGAATTCATCCTTAATGTCGGCGGAATGTTCACGATTCCTTATGTGCCTGTACAACAAACCGAAATTGTATTGTTGAGAATTGCCACTTTCATCAAGTGTATTTACTGCATTAGATCTACTCTAAATAGCCAATTATATTGTGTCAGCAAAAACTAGTTGTTAACGACAAGAAGAATTTGTTCAACAGATGTCAAAACATTATCTTCAGAACGTTAAATGATGCATACAAAAATCAGATCTCGAAGGTTAAAATAAGCTGCGTCTGTTGCTATTGTACTAATTCTGCAAACAGTTCAAAAGAAAGATATATTTCTATTTTTGCAATTCATAGGCGATCACCTGGCAAATGGCATAAAGCACAAAGTGCAATGTGCCCTATACCGTACTTACGCTTGGTTCAAACTACCAAAGCATCAGTCCTAGACAATCACGAACGCAGTTTCTCTGACCATTCTGCCTCTCACGCTATCAGTTCACTTGCCGTTGCGGTAACGTTTACAGAGGCAGAGCAGACCGAAAACTAACTCGGCGAATGGCGGAACACTTTCCGACCTGGTTAAAACAATCCACGACACAACAGTCTGAAACCGGTGAATCCGTTACTCAAAGCCCCGCATAATCGATTGCCAGATACCTCGTAATAACAGGTCACCAGGTCGACCCACTTAACTCATTCAAAATCTTGTTGCAACATCAGAACCCGAAGCTGCTGGCCTTTAGCGAAGCCTCGTTGATCAGAATATACCAGCCAGGGTTACGTGCACAAACCATAGGGTTACCTTGGTGGTGATGGCATAATATGTGGTGTGGCTGTGTGCGTGTCCATACCCGGTCTATTTATACGTGTCTATTATATATAAGTTGTATGTCTTACGTGTGCGACTGGTGAGAGTAAACGAACCGTTGACATATTGCGGCGTTTGTCTTCTTTCTGACAAAACCTGTTATTCACATTCACAGGGAACGAAACAAATGAGCACCAGATAGACCCCGCAGGACCAGGGACACTATTGCTAACTAGCAAATGCGAAGCCGGTTGGTTAGCGTCTGTGGACAGCGCATAGGTGATTTAATTATGCATGAAACAAACGACAGGAAGCATCTCGGGTGAAGGAGGGTGGTTCGGAGCAGGCCGACAGTCGTTAACATGATGATGCCTTGATCATTCAGAATTTCGCGGAACTAAAGCACACACCGTCTAGACTTGAAGAGTTACCAGAACCTGTGCAGTAGACATGATTTAGGTTGAGAAGGTCAATGTCTGGCTTATGATAACCGTGAAGGAACATGGAAAAGTGTGTAGTAAACTTCTTCTGGATTGGGAAGGTCAACGACGGATTCGCGATAACCGCGAAGGGTCACCAAGGGAAATAAAGGAAGAACCACTTAGGACAAAAATATATAAGGATTGGAAAGGTCGAAGTGATTTTTTATCCAGGTATGATAGAACATAACATTAGTTAAAATGAGCACTACTAAAACAGTATATAAGCACGCGGAACTGCTATTCGAACATCTTGATCACCTGGCGCCGCGTAGTATCACAGAAGCCCGTCTATAAAATGTCGGCTTGTTCCTTCCGAAAAATGTGAAAATTATTTTCTACCCTGTCCTCTCATTACTTAACACCAGCCAACTTAAGAATCTTATCGGCAGCGGTAATTATATTACTCAGAACTTCTGGTTAACAAATTTTCGAAAATCGAATTCAACCAGTAGTTGCTTGCAGTTATCATGTTCAGATAGACACTTCAACAAGCTTCTCTTTGGTAAGGACGTACTATACTTGAAAGCAAATATAGCTGAAAATGTGGTCTTGCCAACTTGAAGCCAGCTTTGTAGTGGTCGGCACGTTGATTCGAAAGACAAGGACGACAGTTCAAATCTTCCCATTGGCAAGGATATGCGCGATAGACTAGCTGTAACAGGCTGGAAACTTGAATCTAGTGCATTCTTTCAAAAACAGCTGGCAGAGAGTTCCAACTTAATAAAAGAAGTTAGGATCAGTATAAACTTTTGAGTTTTGTTATCGAAATTTTGGATTACTCATGAGTAGCGAACTTTGCGCAGCCGAATATTTCCTTCTCTTTAGAATGGAAATAGATTTCAAAAGAAATATCGATGTCCAACGGGTTTTACTTTGGGATTAGGCAGATCAGAAATTTCAAATCACTGTACATCAGAAGAGGATTTACCGCCAAATAAATATCATTCGCATCGCTCACAAATAGTAGCAGTAAGAGACGTAGTAGGAGATGTCATCTGGATACATACTGATCGGTCTGAACCAAATCATCTCACAGAACCTCGTACCCAGAGGACTCTCCCAGAGGGTTCACCCAACAACAGATCTCATCTAATCGTGCAACTAAACGATTCTAACATCGTTCCAATCAAAGCCATGCCAGGCCGTATGGGGTGGATGCACAATGTCAAGTCGCCTGGTTCATTTGTTATAGTGATTTGACAAACAGTTCCCGGTCGACAACACCTGGCTGTTGATCTGGATACGTTGAATTCGAATAATCATTCCGGCATGTTCATCGGACATTACAGCCAACTGTGCGTTCATACTGGGGCCTTACTACCTACATAAATGAAGATAGAGTTCACTCTACAAAGGTGAAAACCCAAATATACGGTTAAAGTAAAGTATCGAACTGGTTTTACATCAGATGCAAAACGCTGACTGTCCTGAATGTCTATATATCCAGGATGCGCAAACCGTTTATTTTGGGTGAATACAAATCCGCACTTTACGGCCTATTGCCAAATGATTAAGACTTAGAGAGGTATGTCGAAACATGTGTGCGGATCTAAGTGAGTTTGAGGCGCAACGACATCCTGCAAGAATCGTGTTAGGTCACCAACTGACCTGTGTTGACTACAAGTTAACTAATTCTGGTAGTTATTTCAAATGGAAAATTCAGTTCATCAAAGCAAGTCGAAAACATGGGTCACCGGGTGAATAGTTCCTGATGTGCTTGTGTGCTCATAGCAGTGTGTCGGAGTGGTTATACTTCGAGTTAAATTGGATCATGTCTCACCCAGTTCAGTTTGACAGAGGGTAGCAGCATGCAACTTAGTCTGGATGTATTATCATGAAGGAACCATGTCATATTTTTGGACCCTAATCAGGTGAATGAGGTGTTGCCAGTTTAATCACCGGACAGCGTATTGACCTGTTTTTGATAAATTTATGTTGTCAGTGGTAAACGTGCGCAACAAACCATTGAAAAGCCTAATGAGAAGGAGTTAGGTTTGTTAGTGGAATGAAGAAATGTTTCGTTATAAATAGCAATGTTAATGAATTGCCAACCGTGGCCGACTGCATACATCATCAACTACAGGTGCTAGTAAAGCTGTGTGAAATACAACGGCCAGCTCTAACAGCGCTTTGGTTGGGTGTTTGGAAAATGTAACCGTTCGAATTTTGTTGTAAACAGGATGCTATTATCGGCCATACCGGATGGCCTGATTACAGGATATTCAACTGGCGGAGTCGAACAAACGTGAGTCTTTTTGCATGTGTTATTTATTATAAAGGGATATACGTTCTAAGATACCTACTGACGTAGCGGCTTTCCGTCTCGATGGATTCACGTAGGAACCACATATGTGGCACATGATTAACAGTCACTCGTTCGCTCGGAACCGACATCAGCATAACCCAAAGCTTTTAGTTTTAAAGGGGCTGGTTGGAACAAGCATTGTCGCAGTGGACAAAAGGAGTGATGGTACTTATTTATTAACAGATACGTCAAAAATACTGTATGAAATTTTTTTCAAAAACTCAAGAGGAACTCAAACTTACCATAATTTTGAAATGTAATGCAATCTTTGATAATACATTGCAACTTATGTCATCATCATGGCTAAGACGAATGCTTTATGCAATTAAAACCACAGATAACATTTTGGGGCATCCTCAGTGAATACATTATTTGTACAACTCTTTTCTTAGTTGTTTGCGTGGTGATAATGTTGATTTGTCAATGGAACAGAAATCTCCCACGGTGATTAGCGGATTCGTAGGCTTGGTGTATTTTATCGGCCCGGAAAGAAATGTGAAATATGAGCAGTTATCGCGCACTTTCATGCTGTAGCAACATTTTGATTTCTGTACAGTAGAACACTATGCTTCATATAACACAACACTGAATAATTCGAGTTCATTCAACCTGACCAAGAAAATGTTGAATTTGTTTGACATTGAGGGCAACCATACATTACGATTATCTAGTTCCACTCAGAAATATCTAGTAACATCTACCTGCTGTGCATGTTTCATCTGCAGTACATGAAAGTCACAGTATCAGCAATCGTTTCTTCCAAAGCAACCTAACACTGTCCAGTAGCAAAGTTCGTCCAGTCCAAGCGACATAGGGCAGTCTTCAGGAAGAAAACAACTTTGCAGAGAAGAAAGAACAATTAACAAAATACCTCTGAACGAGCCGTCAACGTCGATCTCGGTGACACAAAACACAGCTCCACCCACGGCACCACTTTATGAGTAAAACAGTTCAGAGGGCATGTAGACTTGAACTAGATCCGGTTGAACGACGAGACCAAAAACTGAGAACTAGCATGCGCCGCTTGACGTTTTGGCAACATGGGTGTACAACCTGACTGAACAGTACACAAATTGTGCAGTAAACAGTATGACGTGTCTTAATTTCACTGGGCAAATGGACAGTGTCTTAATGGTTTATGAACTGGTTTTGTTCGTGAATGCAGCGTTTTCTTATCTGTCGTTTGCTGAAACGAATCATCCTGATGACGCAATCATTTAGGGACATGTAGTATTTTTACTCAGTCCATCTGCATGGATTCATGCAGGCGTGTTCATGGCCTAACGTTGCCTTTAAAGGGTAGAGGTATTTATTGATAGCTATGTTTATCGCCTGGGAACCGTAGTGGACAGAAACCTTGAAACAGCGGGTCAGGCGATGTCATCCGAAACGTGTTTTTCTTCGTGCAAGGTAGCATGGCTGTGGTCATGACGTTTTGCTGGGGCCGTTCTGCTTACCCGATTATTTAAGGGAGCTGATTCTAGATGAGTCCGTTGGAGATTCTTATCCAACATCTTTGAGGTGATTTGAATTCCGGAGTTTGGTGCCAGGCCCATAATTGTGGGATGAACGTCATTGTTGGTTTCAAGTGCAACAGTGCTTTCCATTCACAGAAGATTATCTGCCTGCCATTTTCGCATTTGATCTCTGTTTTCATGCCACTTCTTGTTATCAACTGACTGCCATGTGCCCGGACGATGAGTATTTTTAGCGTGATGTAGCTCCTCAGTTTAAGTTTTCGAGTAGTGCTCTACTTTTTTGTGAACGTGTACTTTTTGGGATACCTTTCGGTCGGTAAACAAAAGATGACGGACTGACGTATAATAAGCCATCACATGTGTAAATTGACTGGTATGACCGGTATCAACATAGTCATCTACGTCCTCATTGCTCTGATGAGTTGTTACGATGTTGACTAATATGTTTGACCGAAATCTCTTGTTTGTTTAACAAAACGGGTGTAATTTTAATACTGTTAATTTTGTGCTGGAAGTATAAACTTAGCGATGTACAACATCACAACAAGCCATGGCGTTTTGAAGCATTTACTGAACCTGGTTACCTTGAATACTCGCGCATACTACAAGGAAAATATGGACACATGGTGAACTTGAAGGGGTTCCAATGATTTTCTTCTTAAAATAATTCAATAATTAATATCGACTGACGGATTGTTCATATGTTGACAGTATATCTGGCAATATGTGTAACCGAAATAGAAAAGCTGTATCGACCACGCAGATTTACCTCAAACTGTCACCATCGCGAAGCACTCACATACATATAGGTACATTTTTTACACACGAGATGATGTGATTTGATTGTTTTCACAAATATTTTTACCGCCGTATGTATGACTTGTTGTTAAACTGAAAATCAACGTCTAACCAGGGTTGCTGTAGCAATCTTCAGTGTTTGACAGCTGGTTCCTCCTAACGTCTGTCCTTGTTTATTTCTAAACATAATCTGTTTTAATCTACACGTACACGGGAATCTAACTTGCAAAGTAACTGGAGATTCAAATGTTACTGTCGAAGTTTATCAGTGTTACGTAACTGGCGACAGGCTAATTAACGTGGAATTGCGTGAAATCCATGTACTGGGCAACTATGGAATGCAGATTCATACCTCAATTTAATCACGACAAAGGAGTCGTTCTAAGTTGCACATTTTATATCGCAGAAAGCCTCAATTTTTATACATAATCTTATAGTGGAGTGGTTATCTTCTCCATATCCAGTCATTCGGGAATTGAGCAAGTGCGCCATTGTTGATTATTCTGATAGATGGATCAAATATGATGACCTTTTCGACAAACATCTACCGGAGATATTCCCACTATGAACAGTAACTAGCAAATAATGAATCTTGTGAAAATGAAACATTGGTTATCTTAAGAAGTAAATTTTCCCGCCAATAAGGTGTTGGACTCGGTAGGAAGAACATTAACTATGACTCCGGCAACACCGTTTCTTTATCCACTCTTCATCTGGGGCTATGGCTGTACTGTGAGTGTGCAACACTCGAAAAGGATTAATTTACAGAGTTGTCTGATAGTACGTTCAGGTTGGTTCTGCTGACTGCGTATACAATTCACAGTCGTACAAATTTCAGTAGAACTACCATGCTTGTTGATAACTCTACAATATTTACAAGTGAGGCGAAATATCTCCACGCATTCAGGAGGTAAATGGGAAGCAATTATAAAAGTGTGAAGGACCGACTGCCAAGATTGCAGCGGGATTTCAACCCGATTGGTATAATCGGTCGGTCCTGCATACTCAGTAGCATTTTACGAGATTAATGTTGTCCACGTTCACGAATGTCAGCGCCCGTTTGTGTTCCAGTGCAAATTTTGATTTATTTATCAGAGCTGATATAAGCGAGAAATGAATTTTGGCGAGCCGTTGGTATGTGATGCCCAGGAGATAGTGGATATTGGGTGATACTGTTGATAGGAGAATAGCATATTTGAAAACAACAAGTTTCCTGAATTGTGACGGCCTTAAGCATTCCATGTGAGTCGCCGATCTGAAGTAATCATGGACGAAATTGAGGGTTTAGTTATCTGAAATGTTTTCCACCACTACATACTATCCCTACGCACCTAATGGAGTCCAACCACTCAATCGACCTCAGTGAATCATTCCGTCCTATCTATCGTGTCCCTGGTTTACAGTTAAAACGGGTCAAAGAGCGGCTGCTGGCAGACGCAAAAGCCACAGTCGTCCGCTTATCCCCCCAACAATGTATTCAAAAACGCTTCGTCGTTAAGTACATTTTTGGACAGTTTAACTATCATTGTCATTCGATCCAGTCTAGTTATCTATATAACCCCATCCGACTGGAAGGTACAGTGAAAGAATTCATGAAATATGTAGTAATTTGTGTAACTTGGTGTTGGATGGATTCAAATGATCTAACCGCAGTAACCTAGAGCTGGTTTGCGTCGCTGCTGTGAAAGACCCCTCATGTGGAGGTCAGGCGACCAGGCAATGTAATTCATGCACACATTTTGCGGAAAGTTGGTGTCATAAGATAAGTGTGTTTATCGTGGGATATGTCGTGCTATGACTGCTCGAGATACTCACTATGTTAGCCTTACTTAACATCAATGATAATCCCATCGATGAGTTATATGCATTCTTCATCCTTACTTCTTCTTTGGTCCGACAATTAGACGATTTGATGTCACGAGTATACCAAGTTGAACTATACATAAGGTGAGAATTAACACCAGTGGCAAAGAAAAAGCATAAGTAGATGAGGATAACTTAAGTGCTGAGAAACTTCAATAGGTGTATATATATACATATATTTTCTACCGTGGAAAACGTTTCGACCTTGTGTAGCATATTACCAAATTTTAACTGCTGGTAAACCAAAAATATTTGATGAGTGTAAAAATTAAAGCAAAAGGATTTTAAACCAAATTGCAACAAAATCGCGTAACGTACTAAAAACTGTGAGATAATATCATGAAACGGAAAACCGTCAGGTCCCCAGAGTATACATTGTACTTGCGTAATTCATGAATGTGCTTACTGTGGGTAGTTAGTATATTTTGGGGTACTATAAACCAAGGATCGCCGGATTCAGTTATAACTGTGAGCGGTTGAACTGAAGAGACTATTGTTATTCATTGTTGGCAGCTGGCGATTTGGGCGGAGGACGAACAAATACGCTCACTAATAAACACACGAGATTTTGGGAGGATTTTTGCAGGGCCAAGTAAACGACAAACTACGATCATTTTGACATTGACGACAAGAATCTGCATCTAATCTAACGTGTTGAGGCAAAGCAGGTCCTAATTTTATTATCCCAACTATGTACCAAAACGATTTTGCTGTCTACCCAAATGAACGACGCATTTCCTTCTTTATACTGGCCTAAACATTGCTATACGTTACTAACATGAATGATTCATTAAGAATAAGCAAAAGTATGAAACGTAAATATTGTCAGACTATACTGTAAGGATGAAGATAAGACAACAGTACTATACAAACGTGATGGAATCACCTAGTTGATTGCACGCTTGTTGTGACCGCAAAAGACGTTTGACCTGCAAATTAGTTTATTGCACGAACTCCCGTACGAGTCATTTTAAACATGACCACGAACACCTACACTCAATTGCACGGCCGCCGTGCATGCACATACATTAGGTAGCAGTACATTGCCATTCACCCTGGTGGCACTTTCCCCATAGCGCGTATACAGTATTCCGACAGTCTCTTCTAGTCCGTCGTCTTGCTGGTGTTGAGGCTTATCCTTTTGTTCCTGGAGTCGCTTGTGAGTAGTATGCCTTTCACAATGAAACTTCCTCTTATGGAACACTCTTAATAACTGATTCAGTCAACAGGGTAAATTTTGTCATGTTAGTTGTGGCGTCGTTTCCTTAACCATCGTTGACATCTATCCCATCAAGGGCCAGCGTGAAGAAGTTGGTTGATTATCCGTTCAGCGAATTGATTGACAAAGAAATCGGGCCTCACCTTGGCAAGCTTTGCTATAGAAACATTAAGATCCCAAGCTTGTAGATAGTAATTCACTTTGAGAATGAAGATCGACAGACCATAGAGGATAAACCACTTATCAACGCCTTCTAGGCAACGACCACTGTTTTGGGAAATATTCCTAGTTGTGCCAACGATAATCAAATACAAACAAATGGAGACTGCCTCTCGAAGCAGTTCATTTATCCATTAGGGCTGTCATAACCAATAATGATCACCCAATACCAGAGTTATTTTAGTACCCTTTCCAAAGAGTTAGCTCAATTAGGAATTGGGCTGTTACGTGTATATCATTTGTATTGTAAACCATAACAGGAAAATCACGTTCTGACTTTATGGGACTGCCCCGATATCGGCTTAAGTTTCGTGACTTATATCATTTAATAGAATATTACCGATTGCAGTTAACAGACCATTTGCCGTGTCTCCTCTCGAGACGATCAGGCAACCTGATTGTTATTCACAACTTTGACATACGATAATTCGGTCGTGTTCAATGTGAGATCATTGTTGCAGCGGTCAACACGGTAACCTGATGAAAATGTGGCCGCGGCAAGGATATGCACTACTGGCAAGCTTTAATGAGGACGGAACTCGAGTCTGGTGCTTCTTTTCTAAAGAGGCCGATTAGAAATTCTATCTGAATGCGAAGGATGCGATCAAAGGTGAGTGATGTTCAACCCAAAATTTCTTACTAAGTTTTACTAGTGTATGGTATCGGAGAAAGGCGAAAGGTAAGCAGACATTCCAGCTGTCGAATCTCTTCTATCACATAACGTACTTGTTTAGTACATTGATAGGTAAAATCATCAATTTGTGTCGCATTGTATGCTTGTGTGGAGTCGCCTCTCTAATTCAGTATGATTAGAGCAGTGAGCGAAGACATTGGCTGTGAATTATCACTTTGAAATTGGGCAATATTTGCTAATTGTATTGATTTAGATGACATTCATTCTTCTTTACTTCTTACAATTTCATTTACGCGACACTTCAGTTCCAAAACCAGCAGCGCAAGTAGGCATAAAGCAGAACATATTAAATAGATGACCAGATTTGGTACCGTAACATCTTGGTCACTACTAGAGGTATTGCGATAAACTGGTTATGGCAATTTACTATTATGAGCTAAATAGTTAGATGCTGGTTGTTGTTTAGTACCGGTTTTTCTATCACGTTTTTCTACAGTTGCTATTCTTCAACGCTCATTCACGGTAGGAAGCATTCCTGGATCATGTGAAGTAAAACGTGAGGCTTGCAAGCAGCATAAGGACCAGTTTATAGTACATTTAGCAAGTTACCTTAGTAAGCAAAGGCAGTGCGTAGTTCGATCATGTTGCTTGTAACCACTTCAAAAATCGCGTGGTATAAGTGTTACCCTAAGCTCACTGAATACTTGTTCTTATGTTGTGGATTTGAAAATATGTTGAATCTTGTGAGTTAAAAAATTTGCAAGTTCAGGTTTGTGCTCAAACAAAAATGGCACTGTTCAGCAGTTTTACTCGGTTTACAATCCGTATTCTTTGTTGAACGAAAGGTTGAAACCAGAACAGTTTCAGCAAAACTGCCGGGTTGTTCATTTATTTGGCTTGGTTCACATATTTGGTGTGGTCGCACACAGGTATATGCTCAAACTCACTTGTCGTCTACCGCAACTATGGTTAGGAAAACAACTATTCATCCAGATCACGAGAAACGAGATTGGAATTGTTTCATTGAACCGTCACATTCACTCATCAGGTGCGTTGAATGCAACGCTGGCGTCCCACAGCCAATACAATGGGTGTAACACACTGTATCATACCATTTCGAGATAGGCAAATACAAAATTGTGTATGGTGTCGTTAGCTAGGTAAGTTGATGAAACCTCAAAAAGTAGGAACGATACTAACCAAAAAAGCCAAATAAAGTTTCGCGAAAGTTGATGGAAACAGGTTTGCACATCAGCAGTGAAATATTGGCTAAAAGTAGCAGACGATCACGAAGATCAGTTAATTGATTCGGCATTTCTTATGTGCGTTCTTGGTACAACGTTAAGGTGCAGAGAAACGTCCCATTGACGTGTACAGCCATTGGACCGTCGTTATTTTTTTAGCTCAAAATAAGTGTTCACCGTCATTCGTTTACATTTTATACTTGCATTCAACAACTAAAACTGTCATTGTTAATAGTCACTGTGTAGTAACTGTTCAACCGAAAACAGACCGGTATCACATAATTCTTCCGCTTAAAGGATTTACGTGAATTAACATGGTAGATGAGTTTTAATCGCCAAATCGAACGGTAAATCGTTCGGTGAAAGTAAGACACAAAATTGTTGGCGAGTATATGAACGTTTGGTTGTATCGCAAGTACGGTAGCTTGAAATACCTGTGTGCATGCCCATCATCACTCATGTTTTTAATCGACACGATTATTTTGGTCGGTCTTCATAAAGGTAGGAATGATCGATGTAATACTTACCGATGTTCTTTGAGACAAAACTAGAATTTGTTGTTATGTGCATAAGTGAGCTTACTCAAGATAATGTGTCTATTTCCCCCAACGTCATACGATCAAGAAAAAATGCTTCAGAGTTTGAATAATTAATATTTTCCCATGTGTTAGAAAAAGTAACCAATGAGCTGTTGCAGTTAAAACCTGCGGGCTTCAAAGCTTAGTTTGCTTTGAGAAAGTGTTTAGTGAAGCAGCCTGTGGATTACATTTTGCTTATGTGAACAACAGGTTGACATCATACTCCAAACACTTACGTGCTTTGTGAAATCTTAAATCCAAGAACGTTATAATCTCAACGTCGAGCATTGTATCTGGATCGTGGATGCAAGTGAGACGATCTACCTGGTTGCAGTGTTAGTAAATTTCATTGATAACCGAAGATTCAAACCCGTAAACAGGAATCAACATATGACTATCTCATGAAAGACTAAAAGTGACGTCATCTGTTAGGAAGACTTGTAAATACAGTAGTCAAATGAAATCTTCGAGTACCCAACTTTGTGCTTCTTCTAAACTTATCATGCATAGTACGCTAATCAGATCTCTTCTTGTGGCGGGTTGTTCACTCAGACTTGTAACAGCAGGATGCTTATCTGGCAGTCAAAAGCTTGTCATTTCAACGGTTAACAAATATTACATCAATGACTAGTTGGAAGATGCCGACGGGCTATGCAGATTCAACATCTAGAATGATTATATGCATCTATCAGGTGCTCAGTCCCTGTTTATTCACATCTCCACGAGGAAAACTGCTGACCTTCAGCTTGAAATGGCAACCTAAATAATCCCCCGTTACAATGCAGGCAGATTACCTGGAAGTCACAATTTATCGTAAAACAATGTTATTGACTCGAAAATACGCATTTTAATTGACCCACTTTTGGTTAACTTTCCTGTTCTGAATAGAAGGTTTACCAGTAGCAAAAAACGACAAGCGAGCCTGTGAAAATCCAGTTCTAATAAACTAATCACCTGTGCATATTGTGGGAGGCGTAGTCTTGTTTCCTAGGTTAACTCCGGTTTTGTTATTTGTTTAAATGTATCAAATAGATGGATGCACGAATAGCTGAGTACCAACTGATCACTAGTGATCTCTTGATTTGTAGTTCATTTCTTTTTGAAGAAAGCTCACTAGACTTGTTTTAATGTTGTCTACCATTCGGAAGAATTACATACCATACACAGGCCTTATAATGTAGTTCTAATATTGTTTACCTTGTTAGTTAACAGCTCTTATCTAGTTTGCTAGAGATCTGTCGACACTTTATTCTTATACAGGAGTTAGATGTTTATTGAATAACTCGTCTTGCTCCCGAGTATCACTTCACTGTGAGTTGTAAAAACAAATGAAACGTAAATTAGTGAACGTTCATGTTACACAAATTTCTGTTAAACTTAGAACCGATTAACCGACATAACACCACTGGTAAAATGAGTTAATTTGGGCAGGTCATCAGGAACACTTCGCCATGTTCATTTCACATGGAATGAATAGAATGACAGAATATTCCAAGATGTAACTGGTCTGACAGGTCAATACAGCCTTGCTCACAACCAAAACTCGGTTTTTGTATTGAAAACACCATAGAGATTCCTTTAGTTATTCTTATATGACTTTGTATCATCCTTTGGATGTGTCTGTTCAGTCAGATGGAAATTATTAGACGTGACGGGTTCATGCGAAAATTATTTAGCAGGCGGTTAGTATTCAATGCCAATCGTCTGAACGCACAAAGTCTAGTTTATACATACACATACGCATATACATATATTTGTATACAGTCAAGAAATGAAGGCGAAAGTCACCCACTGTGTCACACCAAGTCAGAGTCGATTGTATCTGCCCATTTTTTCATCAGCACGCAGTATACATGTTTGGTCTAACATTGGTCCAATGCTGGAAAGGACTATGTCTACCATGTAATGTGACATAATTAAGACGCATTGTGCCATCTTTTCCATTCGCAAACTTGTGAATGTATGGAACAAACTAGGCCAGATAACCAGCCTTCATATGTAGTACTCAGTTGCACCCCATACTGCTTTTCAAGCGTCTTGTCCACAATAACCGTATGTAAATTTATATTTCCCAAAATGAAGCTGATTTTTAACTATTGGTTAGCCTTACCTGTGGTTGCCGAATGCTGTTTAGCAAATGATGCAGGTGTTAATAACTCACTAACACTGTGTTGATCAAGGAACTATTACTGTGGAACAACTGGAGCGATTTTGCACAACCGTTTGTAGAAGGTCAATTCTTTGTTAGGGTTTCAAGCTCAAATGTTTATACCTACGCAAACCAGTTTTTAGTCGGACAAATATCTCGTGAAATCATCAATAGCTTGAGCCAAAAAAAAAGAAGACGAACTGTTGTTTTTTAAAATGAACGAGAAGCAGATGTGACTAGAAGTGTGTCGAGTCTTTCATTTCAAATTTCATAATCTTTCGCCAAACTATCTTATACAAAAAAGTGATCAAGACATGGTATAAATGATGTGTATCCTTTACCTCCTTGATAACCGCTTCTTGTCCCAGTGATCTGATCTTAAGGCCAATATTCATCAGCTAACAAATTATTGCGACTTACATAAAGTGCTTTGAACTTATATAGTGTGTCACATTCCCCACATCTTGACAGAAACCTTTCTTAGATGGCTGTGACTAGCATATTGAAAGACTGTTTGTCTGCAGGTAGAACAAGTGATCGTTTTTGTCACTGCGTTTACTCCAGTCTACCTCCGGGATTTTACAGTAGGGTCTCTTTCGAATTATCAGATCTACCACGCTCCTTACCAGTAATATACCAACTGACGTTAGTTTTATTTCGACACGGTTGTTTGTCAAGTTTCTATAGGTAGTCGGTAGACGGCTGTGTGTAAACGTGGGTCAGTAGTTAGCCGCATGTCGTTCGATTACATTCACGCAATACTGTTACTGAGAAGATGGTGAACTCCTGACCAGCGACAGCACTGATAGCTTTTTGGAACAAAAGCAATCAATTAAAGTGAATTTTGCTGAATAACCCGTCAGCCGTTCACTGTTGGCTAACTGGGTTTCGTTATTTGATCATACATCGGCGGCAGTGTTCCCTCCACAACATATTCTGTTAAGGAAGACAGACAATGATTTTCCTAAAACTCACCTGAGTGAGTACACTTCTTTGTAACTTTGAAGTACAGTAGAAGAGATTTTTACACTGCCAGACGCACCTTTGTAAATTGGATATTCAATTTGCACATTCCGAGGAATAGTTTATGGTGACCACCTAGTGTCTGTGTTTCTATCCAGACTACTTTGTGGTATGAACCTGGCGTGGAAATGGGGTTTTAAATCGTTTTATGTATACATGTATATATATGGACTTAACTCGGATAGATAAAAAGTGACACATTATAGTTTGCCGATCTTTACAGACTCATAATCAAGACCCATAACATCTATTACGATTCACGGTTACACGCATTCTATTAGAGCGGCGGTAAATCTGTTGGCTCGAACAGAATAAGACAGAACACTGAAGTTTATTCAGATCGTATTGGTTCTGTACTTAATAAGTTACTAACTAACAAACGTACAATTGACAACCAAGTGCACTTTATCTACGAAAGTCAATCCCCGACCATTTGCACCTTACAAAGCAGTACTGCAAACAGTTAACTTGGGTAGGGATTCATCATGTCACCAAGGGAGACGTTGTGGGGAATATGTTTAACACTGAATACGTTCACACTTTTAAATCTATGACGGTGTCATGGTGGATCGTTTGTTACCGCCCAACTCGGCAAATTCGGTTTGAGTTTCCGGGCCGCCGTTTTGTCACCACATCACCTAAAAACATGCACTAGGTCACAATCTTCCTCACTGATTTCGTTCACAGTCAATAAAGTTTATCCGCAAAGAGTGATCGTCCCTATGGCTTTATTATGGTGTGTAAAAATACTCCAACAAAGCGTGAAAATAATTTGTAAAATTCATCACTAACATCCAAAAGTTCGTCATGTACGTGTGTGAGCTATTCAGCATAAGTGTAAACAATTGTGTTGTGCCTTTCATAGGCGTCAGCTGTACATTACTTATATAGTAAATGGAAGATATAACGGGGTTCCGAATTTGACAACAAACTCGTGTAATCAATCTTTTATATGTATGAGCCAATAACCCGGTTATAATTCGTTGCCAACCGAAATCAAAACCAATGTGTAATCATTTACTGAATGCATGAAACCGGCTTAGAAAGATCAGACTTCTTAAGTTTCCGTTTCAAAGAAGATTAAGGGGATGTATCTGTTTTTTTAACATACTAACCGTTTGTAATCCCATGAACACATTTATCTCGTACAAAGACAGAGTAAATCAGGAATTCATAAGAAGTCAATTTTGCAAACAGCTGTTTTCGGTAATTCTCAACAGGCTATTACAATTACATAGGGTAAGTGCGAGTTAAATATGAAACTTGTAACGTTATAATTTTCATATATAACTCGCACTTACCCTGTGTAATTGTAATAGCCTGTTGAGAATTACCGGAAACAGCTGTTTGCAAAATTGACTTCTTATGAATTCTACGGGAATCTGGAGAGGATTAAATCAGGAATATTCAAAATGGCTGGTAATAGTTCAGGGCACAGATTCGTCGAACAAATGCCAAAATACCCCTGCTTGCAACGCGCTAGCTGATCGCTCTCAATTTCCGCACTAAAAGAAGCTATGAATACATCCATTGCAAGTGTACAATCGCTGTGTTCATCCGGTTTTGGGTGTTTGTAAAACGTTATTTGGGACGTTACCAATATGTCCGTAAACTCTATTTAATACTTCAGGATAACGCCTGTTGATACTGCCCGTCATCTGTAATACATCGTTTTCTTAACAGCAGCCCTGTTGTTGCTGCTGGAACAAAAATTTGGGTCGCCTGTTTTAATTTAAGCTGGATGAGTAGTTGATTGAGTCATGTATTCAGTGCATACATTTTGTGCTGTCACAGCAGTTATTTGTTTCGGCTGTCCACCGTATAGCTTACCTGTCAGCGGTGAAACAAGTCCAACGCCGGTTCATTTCCAAACAGACTGAAGGATTTTCAAAAACAGCTGCACTTGACGTCACGTACATATATACAGCCTTCTGACATCAGCTGCAGATGACCTGCTGACGAGTCTAGAAGACAAAATGTTTCAGCACTCATCTAGCTTGAGTAACATCTGTCAAACACACTGAAATCGTAGAGCACTTATGAACAGAAAGGCCAAAAATAATGGAAACATATAATTTCTTCAATGAAGACGACACACATTTCAAAAGTCAAGCAATACTGGTCGACTGTTCCGATGCTACTAACGGTTACGACGTTGAAATGTATGCATCTATTGTTCTACACAACTTGGTGGTAAGATCCATCGACTTAAACAGACACTGCTGATTAAGCTCTACACAACATGCAACAACAAACTGTCGATCTTAGTCCCTGACACAAGCGACTAGCGTACGGCGTATGGCTGACAAATTATTGTCAGACACTGGAAGTGTGAACAAAACTCTAAGTTATTTCTTGCCGAAGTTGTTTGTCTTCCGGGCTCTGGAGTGTGCACCCAGCCAATACTTTGTTAGTAATATTAAGAGAGAAATTGGCTGTTCAGGTACATGAACAAGAACATGATTCTAACTTGTTAGTTACCTTGAATAGACGATTAGTTTTTGCAATAAACCATGCATGCCACATTAGTTCCTAAGTAGCATATTCCAGGTAGCATCATCTGTCAACTCCATCTCACATTTCACAAGGGTTTCTGTTTTTATTCTCATGGCATCAAAGGGTTTATCTCGATCACGGGCCAGATACTCACTAATTATACGAAACGGTTTTAAACCAGGCATTACCTTAGTAGTGTATAAAATAAGCAATCCACTGCGTATATAATGCAAATTATCATCATTGAGATAAAACCAAAAAATCATTCCAAACCACAAGACTTCATATCACCCTCTTAGTCAAAAGAGTGTACAAACTGACTCTCACAGCACCTAAAATATACAAATTCTACATCGTAAGACCATTATGAGGTGCGATCAAAGGGAGTTCTGTAATAATATTCGTGAATATTAACATCTCTAGTCACCGCTAATTGACATCATTCGGCTGCTGACTGTTACTTGCCTATCCGTTCATAAATAAAATTACAAAATAAGATATGCGTAACACGTACGTTGCTTCTGAGTTGCCGACGAGTACGAAAACCTACCCAGTGGGTTATGTTTTAAAAAGGTCAGTCACTTACCACCAAACCGCTATCGGGCATGAGGTAGCCAGTTAGGTCCGCACCTATCAGAGTGATACAACGAGGCGGAAATAAATACTGTAAGCGAAATGTGAACTACCATTACATGGCACATAATGTATACTGGAGCGATTATTGAATTGCCCCATGGCTAATCAAAATCTTACCCAACATTAATAGATTGATCAAGCTGTCTCGCTGTTTCGCTAAGAAATCTTTAGCAGGAAATTTTTCCTGTTTACATCCCGGGTATGTATATGGACATTGGAGTGAACCTGACTATATAAAGTAACGGCGTGAATTTCAGTCTGTCTATCAACATCGCATGCAAGACATTAGCAAACTTTTCAGCTCACACACAAGGGCTGATATATGCTCGTAGATATTAAAAAAACGGTTGAACAACCCAATTACACTCAACATCTAACCTGGTGTAAATTAAAATCGAAATTTGAGTGTTATGCAAAGTTAGTAATGAAATGAACGTGTCAATAGTCGTTTCATCATGCCGTTGACATTAATAATGTGGTGATTTCTGCATCCCATAGACTCAACAATGTTGAAGCTAATGTTGGAAAATTCGTATATTTCACAATAACACCAAGTGCACATCAAAAATTAATCATATCTCTCGAACCTGATTACGCATTTTATAGAACTTTCGAAATACGCAACATGATTTTTTACCATAAGAGAACATCTCCACACGTTTTTTTAAATGCAGCTATTTATGATAACACAGTTTTGTTCAGAAGATAAGAGTAGCGATGATTTTCGATGCTATTCATAAAATAATTCAGGGTGAGGTAGAATTTCCACAAATGACACTGTTTAAAACTCTGCAAACCTTCTCAGCACTATTTAGATTTGGCTTATTAAACGAGTCCTTCTTTTGCAACCTTTTCTCATAGCCTGATGAAAATAATGAGCGGCTGGCACCATCCACTCTCACAATAGTCTGACGCGGTAACCGGAACAGTATGACGCCCAATTATAAACGTCACCACAAATGGTTTGTCTTGCAATAATTGGTATTTCTCTCACATACCCCATACCCAGTGTAACCACAAAGAAGTGAGACCGGAAGACGTAAATAAAAACGGTTGTGGTCCGTCCTGTCAAATTTAGAAAGAGAAACCTTATTGTCAGACAAACAGAAATATTAGCTGTAAGAAAGATTTGTAAGATAAAAGATGAGAAGGTTTTTAATACCGGGGTGCGCTTTGATGTATTTGACAGAGGGTTATAAAGACATTACGATTTAAATAAGTTAAAATCAACAAAAAGCTTAAACGTACCATTAACCAAAACAACTGAAGAAAACGGTTAGCGAGTCACAGACAGTCAACTTCCAGAGAAAGGATATGAGACCGTTACAAAGCGCATTGCTTTTTGCCACAAGTTAAAACATGTACATAAATAGACTAACCTACTTGCTTCCAGCATATTTATTTTCTGTTTTTCGACGGCTAGATATAAGTGCGTTAAAAGCTCGCCCGTAGGAAACTGCCAGCAGATTCGCGGTCACATTCTTCACAGTTTCGTATAGTCTCGGCACTGCAATCTCCGGCTGTCATACTACTTCCGCTCACTAGGTTTTTGTGTGTAAGGCCACGCAGTCTTGGATCACGGATTTCTCGGATACTTGGGCGGTCTGGTTCATGGTCCGTATTGCAATGGAGATCTACTTAGATATCATTAAAGATTTCGTTTACCTGATTTTAGCTGCCCGTACGATCGCTACCTCGGTATCCTTTCTTTATCATCTTACGGAGATGTACCAACCAGCAGAATCAGTTGAGAGGCAGCAACGGCTCAAGTCCTTCAACATTTGTCTAGTGAAATACCTTCATGTACTGAACGTCGGCTGACCAACATACACTCGAGATTATCGCAGGATATTTTAAGTGAAGACGACGCAAACACTACTCGTTTAACTGCTATGTTGTTTAGGTTTCATTTCCGTATGAGTGCGTACATTTTGCTTGTTTGGGAAACTATTTTCTTTTCACTTTAGATTGTGTCTCTTTCTTATACACCTTTTGATATGTCAAAAGACTGTGATGGATTTGGACGTGCAAGCTCTTAACTCGCAGTCATTTTTCAGATATTTTGACAGGTCTTATCCATGTAGTCGAAGTCTGTACAACCGTCCACGATATCCTTATTGTTGTAGACATGACGTACATGTCCGAAAAAGGCTGAAAGCAGGAAATACGTCTTACCAAGCTCCGCCATATAAAGTAAACTTTGTTATCGTGACGGCAAAGCTGTAGCACTTGGCTGCAAATAACTACGAGCACTATGTCAAACATTCCAAACATCTAGCCATGAGTAAAGCGTATTACTATATACTGTCCTGTAGTAAGGCAAATTTATTCGTGCACATTTAAGAAAATGGGGTTCAGGTTATTCTTTGATTTTCCGAATAGAAATGTCGTGTGGACCACGTGAACACAAGTTATTTCTTAACTGCCAACAAACAACTGACATTTCGTGAAATGAGTCTAATAGTTCGAAGCTACTCCACTCTTTCTGAAAAAAGACAAGAAACAGGTCACTTACGACCGCGTGAGTGTCAACCCCCTGAATTAATGTTTGAAAGATCGTTTCATATTCGAAGGTTATTGAACGCCAAAATTACAGCAGACGGTTTCTCATTCCTGTAATAAGTTTATAGTTCGTTCTATTCTACATATTGGCGACCTTTTGTTTGTATAGATTAATGCAAAATCCATTTTCTTTTCCAGGAAAACAACAAAATGTGGGCAAATTTCAGTTATACGCGTGGTTCTGAAAACTTTATCACAAACTGTTTTGATAAGATAATGTATTTAGTCATCATCTTCAACTTTTCTTTGCTGTGACTTCACGATATTTTCCATGGATAATTTCACCCCTTTGAAGTGACAAGGTGAGTTTGGATTACAAAATTTAGCCAATCATCTTGCGGTTCTTCTGTGACATTATGATATCTCGCACTGTTATCAATCTTTCTAATTCATGACAAACTAACATAATGGCGAGGTGCAGGTATTCATTATGCTAGGATATTGGTGCAGTTAAACATTTTGTTAGTGATAAAATCATAGCTTCAGGCATTGATGCAATTACTCGGTTTCACTGAAAATATTTTGTAAACCTTTTACACTTATCAGAGAAATATAAAGTACACGGACTGGCTCAACTTAAAGTTTGATCTAAACGATTGTGCTAGGCTTGCACGAGCGAGTTTAGGTTTTTCATTTTAGTGCCTCATTCGATTCACCAAGTAAAGCTTACAACCGAACCTTAATAGAAAACGTGCAACATTGTGGAAATGAATAATGAAATCTCACTTTACTTGTTCCAAACCGGGTCAAAAATTAACTTTATATCCCAAAAAGACCGAAAAAAGGAAGGAAAAGCATGTGTATTATAAGAAACTTGACCTCGAATCTTGTGTATCATTCAATTTGTTGACAGACCACTGGTTGAGTTGGGTGTTAAAATAAGGATCAAGTACACAAACAATTTTAGCCGGTCACACTTAACAAATACATTGTAACAAAGACAGACTACTGATTTGACAGGAAACTGCTTTAAGGCCTCAATCGTTTATGATGACCACCTTAAAAAGTTGTCTCATTTTTAGTTACCCTTCTTGTCCGTCGTTTTAACTTCAGTCCTTTTTGTTACTTAATCCTGCGTAATTGTACCGACCTAAAAAGAAAACCTACTGGGGACTTTCGTGGCCACTGAAAGTTTCCTTCTGTGCTATCAAATATATTTGACCTCTACTAAGGTATCCATACGAACTTTTGAAACACCACCGACACTCACATATTAAATGGATAGGGCATTAAAAAGAGGTTTAAAGAAAAGACAAGCAACATGCTATTCTGTTTGTTTGTCGTATGTGATTTTCTCTTATGAAGGTACGGTGTGATTTTATTTTATTGAAAATCACTTGCCTCCAAATCAATTTATTTTTCATTCGGAGTCTTGTCGATACCATTGAAGTCATATTTACAACGTCCGGTGAACGCGACCGCCAGTTTTGTTAAGCATATTTGTAAAGCATGATACTCAGCAGATACTGACATTTGTTTACAACCAACTTTTGGAGTTTGGCTGTGATTGTTGGTTCGTGAGTTACCATTTTCTATTTTAATAGTCAGCTTTACGTTTCTTCATTTACAAGCAAAAAATGAGCATGTCAACAGAAGGGGTGTAGTTTGGAACAAATTTCCCCTGAACCGCTAAATGAGCGTATTTTATTCTGGAGTTGCTAATGCTCAAGTCTCACAGAACACGATAAAATACACGAGGTTTCTGGTATTTCTGGTGACTGTGACAGTTTATGCTCGTCACGGATTAAGATTAATCCCCAGGCAACATTTGTTACAATCACCACAACAAGTTTTACTCCATTTGAACATAATTCTTGTCTTTCTAGTCCTTTGTTGCTTGTTACGTCCCACTGTTGCCCCTAAATTTGCATTTCAATCAATCTCTAAAAATAATTTCCTAGTGGATCGAAAATGAGCCTTTAATGAGTCCAACAAACTTATTTCTAATTGCACGATAATAATCATCAAAAACGACGGAAATACATCAAAATTCTGATCGATATCAGCCGTCACGCCTACTCCTAATCTGTGAGTGTGCAGCTGTTTTCGGTGATAGAGTTTACTGTGATCAGGTGCAATAATCTATTAATTCACAGAAGTGATTACAGGCAGCTGAGCTGTAGATACTATGTGAGAGCAACGTTTGACGAATCAATACAATTCATTACAAAAAGAAATGCATATGACAGGAATGTGATTCACTGAATTTTCAGGTTCTGAAGTTAGTGGGCGCATTTCAATCAATAGTTACTGTGAACATCGCAACTATCCAGAAATACAAGACGCTGATTTGCCTGTGATTCGCTGAGGCTGACTGTTCATCGATTGATCTTCACACACAATGCCTCAGATGATCGCCTTGTTTTCAATCATATAAAACGAGCACAGGCGTCTCTGTGAACCACTGAAGAACGCGTAGATTGCTCTGGATTTTGTTGTTGGTTACTTCTCAAAAAATGAGTCAAAAAGCTGTGGTGAAAAATGCGGATATGGACCCCAAGATGCAACAGCATGCGGTGGAGCTGTGTGCGGATGCAATGAGACGGTACGATTTGGAAAAAGATATTGCGAGTTATATAAAAAAGGATTTTGAAAGAAAATACGGACCGACTTGGCATTGTATTGTTGGAAAAAGTTATGGCAGGTCAGTAGTATTTTTGAAATTAATTGGTATCGGTAACGTTAATAAAATGTGTATGTTTTCGGACCGAAACTTCAAGAGGTGGTTGCTGTTGATTTGTTTAATGTGGCGAGTAATTATTTCATTCGGTTAGCCGATTAATTTATCCGAAAATAGGTTAGTCATTTATGGGAATGATCACTTCTCTATTGGGGCACGAATAATAAGGACCGTTCATTCCATTCATCTTTTGCTAGTCCATCCGAATCTTGTTCCTTGTTCACTAACAAACTACTTCTGAAGTACGACCTGGTCATTATGTATGGCATTTTCAGTCCAACAGTTAAAATTGAACTTTCTGTGGAACAGGATTGTCTCATAAAACATATGCTAATTACGCTTAGTTATTCGAAGCTGCAATGCCAACCACTCAATAGGGGTCGCCTTCCGTATAAAGGCGATTCATTGCAACCTTACCTGTGCTGTCTGTGATGATGCTTATGACGATAACTGTGCTCATGGTAGGGGAACTAGTGTGTGTGATCTGTGGTGTTCGAATACCGAAGTTATTGCAAACGTACTAAATACGGCAGTCGGGATTTTGTTGGGAAATTATCACTGTTATGTTATTATCAAATGACTGGCGTTGTATTTTGAAGTGAATTACTTCAAACACTATATGGATTACGCTTCATTTTCTAAATTATGTCATTTGAAAGTTAATTTGAAAATATGTGTCGTAAGATTTTCAATTTTTACGGATTCTGTTCCGCTTGCTGCACATCTTCGAAAAATCCTTCATGAAAATGGAAAGATTATCGTCTGCATGTATTTGAGTCCAATTTTAAGGGAGAACCTCGTTCAATATTTAGACATCTGTAACGATGGTTTTCATTTTTAAATCTGCTGCAATCTTTCTATCAGTAACTTAATCAAAGGTTTGAAATGCGGGTTTTCGTAAATTCTCTCAGGGCTATGATGTCATGAGATTACGGATAGTACTCTAACAGAGTAGCTAACGATATATAGGATATGGTAGGTGTAAATGACGACTACACGGCAGTTCATTGTTATGTTAACTCAAATACATCACTTGCAAAACAATAAATTTTAGATAAACAACGTTGTTGTCAATTATTCTACGGATTACCGAAAGCCGTTTAGGTAATTTTATTCTGGAGCGTTTATAATTCGTTGTGCGATCGCTCACTGAATACGCTCCGAACAATGTGGTTTTGTTCTAGATACATATGCGTTACGTGGTTGTGCTTCGGCATATCGTTGGACCGTTGTAAAATACCTTCCGGGATCTACTGAACTTGATGTTCTTCATGCGTAAAACACTGGTCAACTTCGCTAAATTGTTTAGCATAGAATAAGCCTTCATTTAAATAATTCTCATCGTCTGCATTCATGATACCATAGTTACATCTGTCAATTTGTTGTGGTTTGCAAAACCGAACGGTCATGATCCTCTACTTCAAGAGAAGCACTCTCAATAAGAAATAGCAAATGAGATACTGTGATGGATTCCAAATAATCAATCATCTCTTTGATGGTATCAACCAAATGTCATTCGGATATTAACCTTGCCATTCATGAATGTGAAAGGAAGTTCCTAATAATTACTAATAATGTCACAAGAACCTGAACTAATTGCAATCAACTAGTGAAATATCTCTAATTCCAAATATTACGGCTAAATTTACAGTCCGTGATTTTTGTTGGAACCCAAAGAGCAACTTTTAGATTGGGTATTGAAGCCTGGATTACTGAATAATACAAACTGTTTCTCGGCCAGATAATCAGACTGCCCACTTTTTAAAACGGCTACATTACCTTGTGAGTAGCAAACGGTCATTAAAATAGTGGCGGTGTGGCGAACTATACTATCTAGTTCAGGGATGAGTTTTAATAAGTCAGACTTTAGCTATGGTTGAGCAACTGTCAGGTCCAAGTTTATGAGCTCAAAAGTCTCATACTTTTGCTCAACCGCAATTCACCAGTTAACCTCTAATAGGTCTCCTGGAAACTGCGCGAAGCTGATGGGTTTTCTCTCAAACAAAGTAACTCACGAATGTGAAACAATTCGTTGGTATAGGTGAACCTCATTTAGATCACTTTTGTGTAACATGGGTGGCTGCATCTGTATCAAGACTAGTCAGTCATAGTGGCTGAAGTCAAAAGATGCCTGTACGCCTGTTTCTTTATGAATGACTCGGGTCCCACTACCCGTGGTTTGATTGACAAATACCCATACATTACAAGCTGTAGAGCAAAAAAAACCCTGTGCGTCAGTAAAACAGATTACTGAGCATAACTGATTAGTCAGACGGTGAGCAAAATATGGACCATAAACAAACAAATTAGACTATCAGTATTTATGAAGCTCAAACTGAAAAAATAGCTGAATATTGAGAAAATACAAGAAAAATGACACAAAAGAATAGCTACGAAAGAATTTCGAAGGCAAGAATATTATCAATACAAACCATTTCGAGGGAAATTTGGGAAGTAAGTGGATCAAAATTTGACCAATCCGTCACGATGGATTACACTAAAAGTCTGAGAAACCACAATAGCCACTCAGGTGGCCGTAGCCTAGTTTTATGAATCAGAAAGGTCAGCATACAGACAATTGAAGTTTCTTGTCTGAAAGGTTGATAAGTAGGCAGTCCAGTTTGCGCACCATCGTACGACTTACCCATTGCGTGATTGAAAATGGTTTATTGTGGATGTACTAACGTCCACCATATTTCCTACTGTATCAGACGGTCACCTCATCGCGACTTGAGAAGGCGAGTGTTTCCTTCTGCGTACCAAGTCATTTGCCTTATGAGTATCTAATACTTTTGATAGCAAACCACTAACAGGTAGTCTAAAGTCAGCCTAATCTTGCTAATGTGAGCATTACTTGTTAAAAACAACTTCGCCGTCTAACAGGTGTTCATTGTTCCTTTACTTCTGGTTTGAAGGAAATGTTTCAATAATAATTGAACACCGCTGACGAGTAAACTGTTGTACAGTGCTTGGTTACCCAGCAAACAACAGCTTGGACCCATTTTACAAAAGTTCAGATTGATGTTATTTAATAGTAATGTGTTCTCTCCCGTATAAGCGTAAAACGACTGCAATATTGATGTACACATAACATGAACATTAGAATGCATCCATATCACTTAAATATGCCCCCATGACAGAGCAATGCGAATATAAGTTTGACCTAATAGATAAGCTGGTTTCCGAGCACTATTCACAGTTGACTGCTGTTTTTACAGCCAAAATGTTTATAACATCATCCTCGTTAAAAAATAATCAAATTTACTCGCATTTTGCCAGCCTTAAAGCTTTTCAGTAAAAGAGGTACCTGACATTAACGGACGTTTTCTGACTGGTGTGTTTGATAGGCAAACGTCTTGCTCGCATTAATGTTGACCGACATCCGTATTATCTAAAGGTTTAGCCAAATGCAACCTAAATATGTGCGCTGTTGATGAACATTACCAAAAACGGGACTTGATCATAGCATTGCCCTTCAATAGGAATTCTTATGGAAGAGAGCATTCGAAAAAGATATCTACTGTAAGATGTGAATATTGCTGAGAACATATATATCGTACTCCTCAACAAAATGTCAGTATTCATAGCAACATCATCAACAATATTATTGACAACAGCAGCATCACAGCTTGTCGTGAGGTTATTTACAAAATGATTTTTAGAATAAGACATTATGGTTTACCATTCAGTTGTGCTACATTATTTACTCTAATAACGGCAAAGGATAAATGGGAGACCTAGACTGTAAGATGTAGTCTCAGTCGGCGTTCATAGTAGAGTTCACCATAAAGATGAATATAATGAAGATTCAAGTTCAACGTCCGGCCGAGACATGGCTATTCACAGTTAAGTACACGGACGAAGCGTGAGTTTAATGCTTTAAAACCTCAGTTGTCCAAACCCGTTTATGCAAAAAGAGAAAATGCGAATGCTTGCCATGTCACAATCTTTCAGGTATTTCGCCAACTAATAATTCACTCAACTCTGACCGTATGTTTGTTGCTTATGTGCCAAACCACCTCCTTAAAGATCACAACTTGTAAAACTAAACGATCAGCAGTTTGCGAAAATGTGTTTGAACTAAGCGAGTTTGGAATTATTTGAACACTCATGAAAAGGAAATTTGATCCAGATTTTTGTTTTGCTAACAGTAGAAATCATCTTCATTTTTGCTACCTGCATCTTTTGAGGGAAAATATAATCCGAATTTTTGTTTTCTTCTTTCAGCTTCGTAACACACGAACCGTCGAACTTTATTTACTTCTTTTTCGATAAATTTGCAGTTTTGCTGTTCAAATCGGGTTAACTCGTAATCGGTTTATCCTTTGGCAAACGTCCACGAGTTTTCTCGCGTTTTATTTTATTGTGTACTGATTCCAAAAATACGCTTTCCCCGTCTAACTAATAATTGTTTATTTTGCCTTTCTGTAGAAATGTCTGCATACTGTTACACTTTTACATGTCGGTTGAACTTAAGCGTTCGGTTCTGCCGACAGTGGGTGACACCAGTTGGCAAGTCACAATTGAAGGTGGTTTGTAAAAGTTACCACAATTTAATAAGAAAATTCGCAAAAGGTATGATTATACAACCTACTAACAACAGTTGAAGAAGAGAGGGAACAAGGTGACTTATGTGATACTGAAATTTTTGATACAAAATCCACACCCCGTTCGACAGCATACGGTGTTAAGTTACCGGAATTAAGAGTATACTGAAAGAAGAACTTGAACTACTGATGGACTTCAAAAAGTCAAACTGTGGGTACGACGTTTCATTCTAAAGTGACAGCCAAATATTTATAGGAATGTGAAGGCCATAATCAACCATTATATATTGGTAACATTTGAGTTTTACAAAAAGTGAAACACGAAACTCCCTGTTGAATTTTTGAACGTAAACAGAGTTGCAAACGAGATAATGAGCACTCTTTACCAGCAGGTCTTCATATGAATTTACGGTTCCGCCTGATGTGAGGCCTCCTGCGTGTCGGTTGTCTCATGAGAACACGCACAACAGTTCACATACCGAAAGTGACTAAGAACTGAAGTAATACTGGGCGGAAGTTGCGGTTATTGTTTTGTTCGTAAAAGTTATCCAGAAGATATAGCTGCTTGCGATCAACCATGAGCAGTGTTCGATTTATTAAAACGAAACTAGTTCCCAGCGGTCGACACACCTCTTATTAGGTTTAGTAGACATTTTGTTTGAACTTTCCTGAAAGGTCCTGATTATAGGGTCATCGATCTAAAGTATCTTGGGAACTGTAGTTCTGTGTTTGAGGCGATCCTTTGGCTTGAAGCCTGCTCGCAGTTGAAGATGCTGTGATGACAGATATAAACAAAATGAACTTAAATTTAGATACTGCCTTACTGCGAGCCGTAAAGCCAGTTGCAGAAATGAACATTTTCCAAAACTAAATGTAGTTTCGATGAAGAGCACATTTATTCAGAATTTCCCAGGAAAAAGACGACATTATCCAAGGCATTATACATGTGAATGTTAATATCTTTTCAGCTGTCCGAAATATCTATCTGATTTTCAGGATTTCCGCAAAAATGGTGATTTTACCCTACTGGTTACTCGTAGACAGGATACAAACCACTCAGTAGTCAGTACAAACTACAAGAGGGGAAGTAACATAAACTAACTATGTCTTGTCATGAGTTCATTATCAAATTCATGATTCCATTAAAAAAACGTTCGGTCAGACACAAGTAAATTTCACTAAATTTCGCTGTATTCTTGTAGAAATTCCAAAACATATTTACACGGCTTCTGCAACGACGAAGAACATTTCGAACAGTGGTGGTCATAGAGACTACTTCGCTTGACTACAACGCACAGTGATTTAGGTTCCCGCTTAGAATCCAGATTTATGTAGGTCGGTAAAGCGTACCTCAGATAGGAAGCTGTCTCGTTCACCTCACAAGTTTCATAGTTAACTAGCTAACTTGAATCGGGATGTCCAACTTTTATTTTCATGACTAAAACATTCTGCCATCACCTTTCCATACTTACTCATGGACACACGACAAACCGAAAATTCTTGGCGACAGCACGATTGGTTAACAGACGATAGGGCGCCCGTTATTTTACTGTTATTGAACGGCGTGAGGTAAAATGCAGCCCGTGCATGTGATTACAGATAGTCGCGGCTTGTTACTGCTAGCGAGTTACGTTGATCGTTCCATTAGGTATTTCCTACTCGATTATGGGCGTGATGGATAGTATCATCTCGAGGAAAGTAATCAAATAGATATCTTTTCACAAATGTGTGGTGGTTCAACTATATCGTGTCATTTGGTACCTCACGGCAAACAGCCCAAGTTGACTTAATATAGCCCAACATTAGAAAACTTTAACAAAGAAAAAGGTTGGGCATATAATAACACCACCAACAGTTGGAAAAACCGACTGACGAACAATTTCGGTTTCGAAACAGTTAGTTCCCTTTAAAAGTTTGAAACAAAACAGTTAGATTACGAAAAATGGTAGATGCAAACATTCCGTACTGAGTACTCGAGTACTGAGTACTGAGTACTGAGTACTTGATACTAGTTCTTGCGGTTTCCTTTCACAGGCCTGTTGTTGGAACCCATACTTCGAAAGAACGCTGTCCCCAGGTGTCTCCACGTTGTCCCACACGTGGTTCGTAAGTGTAACGGACAGTCAGAGAGAAACAGTCGGCTTGCGTGTTTCAATACAAGCATTCCATATTGAGTCGTCAGTACCAAATTCACAGTAACATGGATTGGATTTTATAACAAACAATTAAAGAGTTGATAATCAATGAGCGGGTTATGGTACGTCTCTATGTCCAGGAATGGGTCGAGTTTACGATGAAAGAGGGCTAGCTTGAAGTGATTGATTGCGACCGCTACAGTAAACCCCAGGAATTTTGAATCGGAATGACGTAACGGGATTCTGAATGTATAAGCTAGGTTGGTAGCGTGACCAGTGGTCGAAATATGTCTAACGACTGAATAACTGGGCTATTTACGTGTTTCAGCAACATTGACGTTGCCCGGAAACATGGAAATTTGCACCCATTTAGGCAAATGTTCCTTCATCCTGGAGATCATACTTTTTCGACCCTGCCTATGTCACTTTCACCGTAGTTACATGTAAATTAATAAAGGTAATGGAATATGACACTGATAGGCTTGTTTCCTTTGGTGGAAAGCAGTGGAAAATCCTGGAGTACACGGAGTTCAGCTGCAATAAATGTTCGTTAGAGGGAGTGTCTCAGTCTATGTTGTTTGCCGCATGATATGGTCACCCTTAAAGGGCAACTCTATATAGACCCCCTTTTTTCTGTGGTGATTACCTCTTTGGATGGTGCTTTTTGTCCATTGTATCTTCCTATGAAGTTTTGAGGATAACCATTTGATTGTAAGACGGATGTGATAAAGCCTAGTTCCTCCGCAAGGCTGTCGTGAGTATAGATTCGTCTTATTCATGTGAACAGCGTATTTATTAATGTTCTTTTGCGTCGGACCCATGTGAAACTGTTGAAGTTTACGTATTGGCTTGATCACGTGGATTTCCTATAAACAGCTCATCTAATCGAACCGTCTTCTCGGCGACGTATAAGTTTGTCTAGAAACGGCAGATAGTTGTAGGCCTCAAATTCACACGTAACCTTCAGGTTAGAGTGAAAATTCGTTAGGCGGTGCATCAGTTTATCTACTATCTGTTTGGATCGACTGAATGCCAATGTGGCATCTACGTAACGTTGTTAAAATGATAAACTTGCTACTTCCCTATCTAGGTCTTGTTCACTTCTTAACATGAAGGAGTCAGCTAAGGTGGGACCCAGCGGACTTCCCATTGAAACTCCATCTATTTGACGGTAAGTCTGCTCAAGAAAACAAAAAGTGACATTCTCAGTGCAGAGCAGCAAACTTTCCCTCAGTATATCGGTTTGCAGTGGCAATGTCGCGTGATTTGCTTTGACGAGCTCAAAGATATAATCGATCATTTTATGCAGAGGGACATTTGTGAACAGTGACTGAACGTCTACAGAGCGCATAACTTCATTAGCAAGGTTGAAGTTGCCCAAGTCACTGATCAGTTCAAGTATGTGGAATGTGTCTGAAACTTTTGTTTTGGTAGAGTTACAATAGCGACTAGCCAGCTTGACAACTCAGGGTAGGGAGAGTTTGCAATTGCCGAAATTGGCCGACGAGGCATCTCAGATTTATGTCCTCGGTAGGCCGCACAGCTGGGGTTTTGACGATCAACATGGTCTAAGGGAATTATAGGTTACTTCATCAACAATCCACAACTGTGAAGGCAGTTGAAGACGTTCTTTGTAGCCTACTATTTCGGTGACCTTGTCTACTCTGTCTATTCGCTGAAACTCAGTTCGGTCATTCACTTTTGGCAACATCTTCTGCACATAAGCATATTTGTCTAAAATAACGGCCCTAGACCACTTATCCGACTAATGTATCACAACGCTTCTCGATTTAAGTTCTCTTAACGATTGTAGGTGTTGGTGGGTGATGGCACATCGGACGCATGATAAACCCATGAGCTATATGGGTAAATTTAGTTTTTAACCAGCCTAGGTTGTCAGCATTAGTTGGTCGGAGATTACGCAATTGATCGATACGCTTCACATCAATGACTAGACATATTTCGACCACTGGTCACGCTACCAACCTAGCTTATACATTCAGAATCCCGTTACGTCATTCCGATTCAAAATTCCTGGGGTTTACTGGAGCGATCGCAAACAATCACTTCAAGCTAGCCCTCTTTCATCGTAAACTCGACCCATTCCTGGACATAGAGACGTACCATAACCCGCTCATTGATTATCAACTCTTTAATTGTTTGTTATAAAATCCAATCCATGTTACTGTGAATTTGGTACTGACGACTCAATATGGAATGCTTGTATTGAAACACGCAAGCCGACTGTTTCTCTCTGACTGTCCGTTACACTTACGAACCACGTGTGGGACAACGTGGAGACACCTGGGGACAGCGTTCTTTCGAAGTATGGGTTCCAACAACAGGCCTGTGAAAGGAAACCGCAAGAACTAGTATCAACCAGATGCCAAGCAAGCCGCGCACACGACTTACACAAGCGAAAACTGAAACGGCGTCAACAACACAACAGCACGCCGTGTTACGCAATTCAGACATAACCCGTGCGCTCTTGCTGTTTTTGATCACATGTTACAGTATCTTCCAGTTTCCGTAATGTATGTGTTTTGTTCAAATTTCGGGTTCGTTACTGAATTTCCCAATTTAAAAAATGAGCACTTTCGTCGGCAACCTGTCGGCAGCTGTCTGTGGATAGCCAGGACGAATTCTACAAATCTTCTGTTCGATCATCAAACGCAGAGATAGAAATTTGGAATGTGAACTGATGGTTGTCTTCAGTAACTTCAATCGGCTAACTGACTTTCGAATTTCTAATTAGCTTTCATGTGTAACACAAGCAGAAACAAAAGAAAAGAAATACGCTACCAATCAATACGACCCCCTTGTGAAAGCAAACGGAGTTCTGGTGTTTGAGTTGCAGTTTAGACAGAAATTTTTAATCCACTACATTCCCAACAGTGTTATGTACGAGACTGTGAAATCAGAGTTACTGTGTCACACCAATCACAGTACACACATTCTCACGCTTAGTACTGAACTATCGTCATTACTGTTCAGGGTCTCGTGAAGTTTTCTAGGTCGTAAAATTAACTATACTAAAGAACGACTCCAAGTTGAAGCTGATGGTAGTGAACACGAACTCATCTGACAGCGAAAGAAGAAGGCATCGATGAGGACTGTGATGAAATATGCATACACACCGGAGAGGGAAAACAGACTGGCATTATATCCTTTAGTAGTTTATGATACGCAACAATATGATGATACGAAACGAAAAACTGACTAGCAAAAGCAGGTTGCAATTACTACTGTGTCTGAATTGAGGATGAAGTCAACAACAACAGCAGAGAAGGAAGAATGTATATTGTCTGGATGTTTTGAGTAGGACTAATTTAGGAAGAAGTTGAAGAAGAATTGACTAGAATTTCTCCATTTCCTTCTAGTTTCCGGAAAAAGGACTTTAATCGAAACTATGCTTTGTTATTCTATACTTTGCGATGCTTCAATTCCAAGCCGTAGTTTGTGCTACTATCTAAAAATTAACACCTACAGGGGGTCTTTTTCTCAGCGTTGACGAATCTCAACATTCGTTTGACTGGCTTGGGTTTGATCTTCCTCTGACTGAATGAAGTCTAGACGTACGACCTTCGTTGGGTTAGGGCCAGACAATAATGGCCAGAGCTATACCTGAAGATGACGTATGAACTGATTTCTGTACTTTAGTTAGTTGCCCTGAGATCGCTGTTTAATCAAGCTCCATATACTTAAAAACGATCGGTGCACTTTTCCTTCGGTGAGAGTAAATTCAGTTTGAACTAAAATAAGGGTTTTCTGTATTGTGCTTTTAAAATTTGCTTTTTTAGTTGATCTGTAGTGAACAAGCAGCTTGAAATTCTACAAACGATCGCGTATTTCAATTGGAGATTCCTAACCAAATGGTGCAGTTTTCTAACCATGTTTGCGCATCCAAAATTTACCGTGGTAAAATTAAATACTCTTTGCACATAACAGCAAATTAATCACGAGAATGCAAAAATAACTACAACAGAGTTTATTTAAATAACAGATTATCATTAAGCTGAAAAACTCCGTCAAATTTTCGTAGAAGACACTGAATTACCAGTGTTATTTTATCAAAAATGATTTTGTTCCAAGAAAATCCCCATGATTGGATTCCTTTGCAAAACATAGTCATCTTCCTCCAAAGCACCTCTGTTTACAAATACATTTGCATGAGCTCATTGTTTTAAGTAATATGCCTTTGACCAGTATCTAGTTTGGCTGGTCTTCGGGTGCCGGAGATCGTTTCATAAAGATCTGTTTTGCTTATATCTCGTTCGGGGCAGAGTGGGTTCAACGAAATTGCCCGCGTAAAATACAAACTACTTCATGGTGAAATGAGTAGTTCGCCGCAATTGTCACTGATTGATTAATAGGCGTTCGGAAATATTTTAACTTTTTCGTTGCGAAGCCCTCACAAGCCTAGTTTTCAAAATGGCGGCTACGTTTCGATAGATGTATGTTTAAAGTGGAACAATGAAACAACCCACTAACCTAATAGCTCCACGAAAGAGAACGACCATAATTTCGGGAAATAGTTCAAGACTTAACCTACATCTCTCACTAGAATTACTGTTTAATTTGATGAATTCTCTTATTTTCAAATGTCCAAAAAAACTTCACAATGAAGCATCACGAACAGACAAGGTTTTCTTTTGGATGTCAGAACAGTGACTGAAATAGTTTCCTAAAGTATATTTCATTTATTCTGATCCGTCTCATTTGTTAATTGCAACTAAAGATTCAGTGAGACATTCATCAGAAAACACAGTATTTCCCGTGTCTTCTGTAGCTGAAACGAATAACAAGGCAGTCAAACTTACAGAGTGCTAACTGGACTTTAGCTATCACGTTTGACAAACTTGTCACCTAATCATTTGATAAATTGAGGTACACCGTGTAAAACTATTAGTAAAACCTATGTGTTCACAGTTAACAAAAAGCGGACGATTAACAGTGCCCTTAGTTATTTTACAATGATGAGTTCATGTCTATGCAAGATACCCATTGACTATGATAATCTGTGATCGTGTAAAAAAAATTCTGGCTACGAAAGTGCTTTTGGGAAAAGTATTTAGTTCTATCCGTCATGGTCACTTCAGAACACCTTGTTTGTCAAGGGGTCAGTAAAGTTACGGAAGTTTTCTATCATCGTAAACCGGAGACCAATAAATGGCAGCTGCCAGTAGACTAGAAAGTGCAATATGTAGTGAACATTCTGGTAATTGCTTTCTAATAGCAGATAGCTTTACTGATTTCACGTGAATGAGCATACGCATTCTAGCGACAGTTCACCAGTTAGATGACTTTTGTCAAACGCTCCACAAATAACAATGTGATAAATGTTTGTTAGTATTGCAGTTCCGTGCTGACCACATATATGAAAGCGGACGCTGTCCATAGTTTTACTGCGCTTTAAAATTTGATTCAGTAAGTTTCATGAAAATTTCACCTCGTGGTCCAATGCATAAGATAGGCAACTAGTTTTGGTTATATAGTGCAGAGAGTACGCCTAAAAGAATTTAGACAGATAGATGAAAGATTACCGAAACTAAAATATTATTCATCTCAGATTGGTTTGCGATTTACCTACTGTTGCAAAATTGTGTATTACTGTTCTGTGATAACGATATTCTGACCGCTGAGTGACTTTTTTGAAATGTGGGTGTTGAAATAGTTACGGTCACCAAATGTTCACCGTATTCACAGGCTCCACAAGCGACCCATTATCTTAAACCAAAATGATTATTCCGTTCAAGCATCAATGCTATAGAAGGACATATAGTTTAAACAACAGACAGAGTTCAATCAAACAGTGTAGGTGTTTAAAACAAATCTGGGTTTATTGTGGTACCAATCACTGTTATTTTGGTCAGTCCGCATTTTCCACTCTGAAAATAAGGTTCAACATTTTGAGGGATTTCAAGGGTTTTACTGTAATAATTCTGATACGGGCTCATATTTACTCAAACAATATTAGCCCATACTTTTGAATGAACATCTGTGAAGAGCAACTTAATTGTCAGCCAACACGCGGTATGCCACATATCTTAAAAGTGTTCAGTTTTGAGTCCATTGCTATAAAGCATCCACTTGACCAAATTTTTAAGGTGGGTCTGCCACCACATATATTAGACGTATTTTGACATTTATGGCAATGGTCTAACTCGGAGATTAGACTAATAGAGAACTGGGGTTATGATCTTCTGTTACATAAACACAAATGATAAAAGCTGCCACTCATGGCAGATCTACTTTATACCATCACTCTTTAAGTCTGAATGTCCAGTATTTTCTGTGTGTTGTCTCATTATCCACAGACCAGTTACGGAATGTTTTTGAAATTTCAATATTACTTCCACCTGGTGTGTAGTCTTGTTGTTGAGGCCGTGATCAACCTCTGTTTGATTAGTTCTAACGGGTAAACTCATCGAGTAAGTGCTGTCTTGCATCAAACTCCTTTGCAATTAACCTCATAAACGATGTAAGTCTTCATTTGGGAATGGCGTTGACCCAGCGTGGACATTTACGTTCGTGTCGCAGAAAATATACGTCTAGTTAGGTATCCTAAGAATTAACAAAGAATTCTAAAAATTGATTTCGCATATACCACTTCGTTTTTCATAGAACAATCATAGCTGAACGAACACACCTCGTTGGCCTAATTCACATTATTGTGAGCACACTCGACCAATTAGACGACAGTGTATGGAAGTGATAGGTTTCTTAATTTCACCCCCAAAACACATCAGTTTTTCTGAATTCGAATCCGTGTGTTATACAGTAGAACAGCCAGTGTTTTCTAACATAACCTCAACATGCTGTGTGATGCACAAGTCAAAAAGACGTCGGCTTTCGGTGGTATCGATTACGGTTACCTAATAACTGTATTCTACATATCTGGGCTACACTCTTGCACTAAGTTACGACAGGCCGGTCTGAAGCTTTTGAACTAGTTGTGCTCAACCAATGATGTACTTTTTGTCAAGATCGAACTTTGATTTACTTAACATACGACGGTAAAATTTAGTTCCTTGTGCATTCACTTACGAGCTGTGATGACGATAACTCAAGTCAAGAGATCATCTACTAAGAGAGGTATAGAAGCTTCTGTAGTGATTCTTCATTCTCGAGAATGTAATATTTTATCTCTGTAAGTTGTGATTGTGACGTGTTTCGAACATGCAATGTACAGAGCATTGCCAGCGCTGTGGAACTTGAGCATTGCTTGGTTTTTCCCAATAAGTCATTGTAATCCACTTTGGCGCGGTTACACTAAATAAATTACGAGATACAGTTCGTTTTATTGCAACAAACTTTTTGCCTCAGTGCTTATGACCTTGAGATCTGAGCTCACCTCTTAAATTCAGCCAACATCCGTACTTTACACAACCGTACATTTAATCAACCAGCGCTGTTATGATGATTACTTTCATTGTAATTATCGAAGAGATAGCGGCTTCTCGATGATGAACTTTCGGTTGTCGTGTGTATAAAATCGCCTCATTATTTGTATCACATAGCCATCAGACGACCGCCCGGTCTATAAGTTCCATAAGTTGACAAACTACACAAAAACTTATTATAATTGGAACTGTTTCGTCAAAAACACTTAGTTGATAAACGGTACCGCCCTGACCTTTGTCCACTCGCTTGTTTACACCAAAAGTGCTTTGTGTTTCTTTGGAATGTCGCATTATTGTCAGGTTCGAAAGCAACTTGTTGAGTCACACATAACTCCCTCACCACAGGATATTTATCATCGCACACAAGTGTAACACTATACCTTAGAGTATCATCGCTGGTTTAACTGTCATCCGACGGGCTGATATCTTAGCTATCAAATATAATTGTGACCGTTTTCATGTGCTGTAATTACGCTTCAGTGAAGTGTAATAATAAACTTTAACTGTTAGTTCGCTCCGGGCGCACTGGATAATTCCTATAACTCTTATTCAGACGGTCGGGTTAAACGAACAATCTTCCACTTCCAAAAAGAAGTCGGAAAGGAGGATCGAAAGGATGAGTATCTATTTGGCACTGTTTGACATAATTACAATAAAGGCTCTCTCTCACCGGATACATAAATTATGTACAAGAAAAGCATTCAAAATAGAGTAACCAAACAGGAATCCGTGAAATTTCATTAATCAGTTGTAAATGAGCTCATTGAAACAATAAGGTGTAGATGGAGGTGGGAGCATGTCAAACAATGGCAAGAAGAAAAGTTTCAAAAGACAGTGGTGGTTATAAAAAAAAAGGAAAACAAAAATCCGTGTGCAGTTACATGGCAAAGTTTATCATGATTGTTTACTTCATAGAGTAAAGACAAATAAGGACAACTTTGGGATCGGCTTTCAGCAGACGAACTAAAAATACCCTAAGGAATTCATCGCTTTGCACCATATCAAACATCAGACGACAAACACTCCAGACGAAATTCAAAAGATCCAATAGTAACCTTGAACCCCTGAAAGCCTCTCCAATTCATATGCGGCAAACGTGAAGCAAAAATAGTCTGTGATCAATTCAGGGTTATAATCAGGATGTTAGGCTAAATACCTTAAGATCCAGTGTAGTTGAATTCACATATTACAAAGGTGAGTAAAGTTGTTTCACATGTTACAAAGAGAATTGATTATGAGCTTCGGGCAAAGGTCCGTAGATTATCTGGTGAAATAATTCTGACATTCTGGCTATCTGTTTCTGGCCGTGATTTGGACCCAGTGAAGTTTTAGACATTTTCCAAAACGGGTCTTTTTGAATATGCGATAAGGTTGAACTATACGCACCCAACGGCACCAGTATCACGTAATACATGGTTATATGCATGACTGTCTCAAGATACCAGAATAAATACCCAAGAATCTATATCAAGGATATGGAGACAGCTAACAATAATTTAGCTATGATAGGTCTAGTTTGTTTCCTCACTTGGAAAATTCGTGATCCACGTTGTTGGTAAGTAAAAACCTTACAATGGACAGAGCCCATTTGGGTTTGGCAGGAGTAATGTTGTCGCTATCTGGCCGAGCAGTCTGTAAAGTACTCACAAGTACTTAGGAAACTTGACTGATTTCGCACGTGCAGCTTCATACTCGTTTAAAGTTCGGTTGATGTGGTGCAGTCCGAAGACACTTTTTCGTCGAGTGAGTGGTTTCATACGTCGGACATTATGTATGAGGTTTCGATCGTTCAGCTTCTGTTACCTACCGCGTCCACTGGCTATTTCGGAGTACGATACTAGTGGTTTTATTGCTGTTCTGAATTCCGACGATAAATTGGCTGTAAAATAACGTCGTATTCAGTGATTGGTTAAGTTCACTGTAAAGCGTAATCACAGATATTAGTGATAAAGCATAAACATGTAATTCGACAGTTGTTATCACCCTGAGCTGCCCGTTTTGTATTTTATTGGGATTACACGGCATTTGTAGTACCATTGCCAACAGGCAATCCTGAATGATGCTGTAGTTAGCTCAATGTCATTAAGAACAAAGTATCACTAATAACCGGTTAGAACACGACTTACCTTCACGGTCATTTTCACATCAAAGTTTAAGTTTGCACAATTCTCATCAACGTTTATAGCTGCAGTTTAATTTCCAGAAATCTTATTGTCAAGCCATCATACTTAGCCTTAATAAGTAAGCGATGAAAATCAGATCTAAGAAAAAGGATGAGTTGTGGAAACTTCAAAGTTAGGCCTTGGATTTTTCGCCAAAATGCATTTTGTGTTCAACTGCATGTTGTTTTCAAGGATTGCTAAATGCATCATTTTTTATCGAACTATTTACCTGCTAAAATCATCTAGACTATCCACACAATTGTGAACAACTCCTTTTAATCCAGGCGTCGGGACACATTTTAATGTTATGACGTTTTGGACAAAAACAGCACAGAATTTACAGGGCTGTATGAGGAAGCTAGTATGAAAGTCGTTGAAAAATGATCACTTTTGACGAAACTAATACATGCCAATGAGAAACTGTTTCAAGTCTTTCACCACATTTTGGCATTCTCGATTGATTGAGTCAGCTTGTTGGCGGCTCATGAAAACGTAATCCACATTTTTGGGTTTATGAGGTAATCACCAAACTAATTGAACCGATTTTCCCATTCTAAAACTACGGACGCTAGGTTAGCTGCCCGCTTTATATCGCGAGTGTTGTGTGAACCTCATCTCAATCTTCGTGAGGGATGTGATTCTTGGGCCCATTCCACGTGAACTGTAGGTATTTTATGTAGATTGTACTCATAATACAGATACACAAACTGTCTGCTGTGGGCGACTTAAGACCGTCCAAAACAGAATGTTGCATCTGATGGATAACAATTAATTTGATTTTAAATACCCAAGTCTCTCTATCAGAAGTCCATGGAAGCAGTAATCAAAAAAGATTCAAAAATCTACACCCTTCCATGGTTTAATTTAAAGGGACCTAGGAAAATTCACACACATTACGTGCTAAGTAATAATATACCGTAACACGCCAAACCAAATAGTGATTTGCGAACCTTAAATGCTATAAGCCATAAGTTGGATACAGAATACTTAATATTTTGAGAAGACCATACAGGATCTTTTACCGATAATGACACAGTTGGTAGTTGACCGTACTTGAGCCAGCGTACTGCCGTAAACTGTCAACTCACCAACGTCGGTCAGTGTAAACCTTAAACTAAACTTCCTGTCTATTTTCCATCAACCATCTGGAAAGAGGACGCAGTTGACGGATGACGTCCGCTTGGCGTCGTCAACTAAATGCACACGAGTTTTGGTCAATACAAGTTGACCGCAACTTTGCATTCAAATGGACACTTCAAGCAGTCCGTTTAGAAATCGAACGGCAAATCCGAGTTTCGCTCTCGCCTAGGCTCATTAAGTGCGTTATATTTGTCAAGGCCAGAAGCTGAATTCCGGTCACATTTTCCTCTGTCAACTATATCGATTACTACACCGCTGAAATCAAGTGGGGCTTTTTCAAGATCTGATGGCTAGAAAACTAAGGAACTGCGACAGTTGTCGGTTCAAAAGTTGGAATGACCTCATTTGGATTAGTGTGTGATTAAGTTCACGGAAATATTCCATCGGAACATGTTTTGGCTCACGTTTCAGTGTGCGTTGCATTTTTTCATAATACAAATTGAAGTCAACATTTTGCTGCAACCGTCCTTTGTTAATAACGAGCGGTATGATAACAATGACGAATAAACAACGTTTTGTTATATAATACAAACCTTCGGTTTACCGAGTACAGTGGGTATGTAAAAACAGAATGTCAGTGTCAAACTTGAATTGTGTTTTTGTGAGCTTAGTCAACTCTTGTTAAATTCGTTCAGCGAAAGATAGTGAAAATCATCAATCCAATCTTCTTTTCAGATATTTATTCACCTAATAAATTGGCTTTCAAAAACACCAGGTAGGTTCATGTACCTCTATCCATCGGTTGCCAACCAGTCGTCCTGGAAGGTATTCTACTCATTCAACTGCTAACTATTATTATCGCACGTGACCACAGTCAGGCGCCATTTTATCGATTTTTAAAGCAACAAATGGGCTTATGTTAGAGATTTTAGGGTCTTCATTCATAATGAAGAATTGATTAGATAATCGACTTTCTTGAATTAAGTGATGTGCTATTAATATTTTGTCCAAAAAATGGCTTCCGAGCCTGCGATATTTTGTGTTCCGTACAAGGAAACTGGCGTGAAAGAATATGTAGCCTTATGTTTACGAACAAGGTAGGATGCAATACTGTTATTCTGGCCGCTAGCTTGTTGAACTGAAAGATAAAAACTCTCTTTTGTGGACTTAATAATGATTTGTACAATGGATTCATAGCATCAGATGTTCACAAAATATGTTGGACTTGGTAGATAGTTAAACAATCAAGTTCGAGTATGTTAAAGCAGGTTTACGCTGTCGGATTAACTGCAATCAGCAAAACCGTAACAGATAATTCGGATCATGTGTTTGCATAACGTTTACTTTGATTTGAAAATTTGGCTGCAAAACATCATCTATCGCATGATTTACGATAATGGGCTTACCTACTAGTTTCTCCCAATGTTAATTTCTCATTGATACACTCGTATTAGACATCTAAACGTCATTGTCAAATAAACCGGCGAGTGTTATCTAGTAAAACACAAAGCATTGTCCACTTCATTTTTGTGAAGCTTACTTAAACGGAAGGGTTATTCAACATTTATTCTTGGTACCCATCATGCAGGTAATTTACACAGTCACTTGGTTTCGAGGGCACCACGTCCTCATTTTTTGCATAAGTTCATGAATACTGGATTGTATAACCCTGTCGGGTACGTACTACTCGTTTTATCTACTATAATATTGTTGGCAAATTACTTAGACATATACTGTCCTTTATTCTAACGATCATCATAAAACAAAGAGTGGGCATAATATGTTTCCTTTAGGAAGTATCCCAATTTATAATACTGTTTGATGCTAGTAAGCACAAAACACTATTGATTACTGAATTTAATGGCCTGTAAACCGTTCCCCGGTAAAAAAGCTTAGGACTCATTTCTGCTTGATTATGCTATTGACGTATTTGCTAACAGTACGGAAAACTCTTACGTCTTACAGGAGGTAATTCTGTTATTTTCTGAGACTTAAGGCACGCCCATTTGATTATGATTTCCAAAACTTGTAAAGGTAGTTCGACAGATATATTTTGAAGGTAAAAAATGAAATTCCGTACAGTATTTGCTATAGCTTCTCAGCACCTTAGGGATTCGTCAGGACTAACGATGGAACTCCGATCACACGGGTACCAGGCTTGTCACCACCAACGACCACGTGGATCAGAATTTAGGTACCAATATATTGTAGGATGCACACTTATATCCAGATTTTCTAAATAATAAACCTCGAATAGATGGGGCACTCAAAAAGCCATGAAGTTTGAAGGCGGTACGTTTGTCATTTCTTGTGATCTTCATGGGTGACTGCATATATGGGAATAATACTGCAAAAGTCTGTGTTCAACTTATGAATTTACAGCTCATCTAATTTGTCGTGATCGTTCAAACTATTTGGTTTTTCTAAGGTACAACTTTACTCAAGCAACGGCAATCAACGACTGAATGATGGAATTGACCGGTTTTCACCTTTTGGTCGTTAACCACTGCGTTTGAAGGTAACCTGTTTAAGTGAAACAGCAATATTATTATATACATATGAATCAGTGCCTAATCCATTTAACCATTGCGAACTTACTGCTTTAATGTTCACGTTTGTCTTACCGTTTGGACATTTATCAATGATTAAGAGCGCTGTCCATCTCAACTAAGGGTGCCTGGAATTTAAAATGTCGTATGATTACCTAGTACATTTCACAATATTTACATAAACAAATTAAGAGATAATTGCCACTTTACTGAGCAGCACCTATTCTTCCTACCTGGATTTACTACTGTGCAGTTCGAGTGCACCAACGTTCCCTTCTAACTGCACCTCACAACGCTAATAAAAATTACTGACAAATCACTCTCGATTACGTAGCTTCCATAAATATATAATAATTCATATACCTTCTTGCGTTCGAAAGTATCAAGGTTCTTGCAAGTTAATCACTGCCTTCAATAAACGCTATGACATTTTCTGTTGAAACAGCCCTTACCGTTCATTTTTTAAAGATTGAAATTCTTGTTTACAAAAATTCTAAAGGCTAGTTACCTTTATTCGATTCTCGTTGTGCTTGCTTGGACTCAGTCCAGAGAAGCTAATAACATCAGTTTTCTGGAAATCAATGCTCGCACCGCCAGCTATTCAGCAGGTGGCTTAATTTTTTTATAAGTAACGCCGTCAATCTAATAATTTGGATGAAACCCATTGTTAAAAGTTTGAGCTTCGGCTGCATTCAAACCAGCGATAGAATCAGTAGGCTCAGACGCGGCAACTGTTAACCAGCTAAACTACGAAGCCACGGTTTGAGCTCGAAATCTTCATATTTGGATTGTTGTCTACTCAATGTATTGTCTAGTATGCAGCCCACTAAATGATCCATGGAATTGACTGACCAGGAAGCATTTATCAGCACTTCGTGCTGGTATCCAGAAACGCAATATCTGAGCATCAAAGTGGTACTGTTTACGAGTAGTAATTTAGAAGAGGCCCAATTACTTGATTTTCAAAATGAATGTCGTCAACTGGGTTGTTGAACAGTTTGACCATAGTTATTTTAATCTAACGAGGGTTGAAACCGATCGCAGTGGAACGTTAAGTTTAGCATGTACATTTTTGAATATATCTACACGCATAGACATCATGTTCTGATAATTCTACAGATGCACACTAGCAAAGTGGAGATGAATTGTGTTCATCGTGAATATCAACTCAGCTTTAGCTCGAAAATTAATTTGTTCTCTTTTCTAGATAGCCTTGGAGTATTTGATGTCATGCCAGTCTACAGAGTTTAGCTTGTAAAGTTTGAAATACATTACTTTCCTGCAGTCGTGAGCACTTCTAAAGTGCCAACGTGTAGTGTGACAGATTTTATGATTCAGGTATAATTCAATCCTGGGATATTTGGTTTTCGTCTGAGTTTGCCCCAGGGTTAGCTACCGTGTGCTTCATACAGAGCGTTTACACTAGCAAAACTAAAAAGTCAACAATATGCCCCACCATCCTTGTCAATGAAATACCAGGGTCCAACAGTTTTGCTGAACAACCCAAGCGCTAATGGCTAGGATATTCTTGCCGAGGTATTCTAGTCCATTCTTATCTGGCTACATCCATACAGCATGGTAGAATGTGTGGATGATCTAGCCGAAGCATTGTGGTCTCATAATAAACTGACTCCTTTGATTAGAGCAAATTAAAATCAAATGTTTCATAGAAAAGAATGTTCATTACGATTACCCCATCGTTAATAACAATGATAATCTTCAAATAAAAAATGTGTAATTTTCAATAGCATTAGATTTTTACAGTTACTACATTAAGTAGTTCACGCCGATTATTGGTCAGAAGACAAAGACTCAGTAGTCATATATCTATTGATAACTCAGAGGCATTTGCGCTCTAGTTAATTAATAATGCATAGGTTTTATTTTCCGTTAACCAAATTTGTACACTTGGAATGCGCGGTTGCCGATGTAAAAGAACAAAAATGATCCAGCTTCGTGTGACACTTTGCTGAAAAAAATGATAAACATTTTATATTGAGATGAACAGTGAGACCATCATTCACCAACTTAGCGAATTCCAAAACCCTAGTTTAGCATTCGCTTACCTGCCGAAGTGTTTACCGACAACACAATGCCAATTAGGTCCGTATTTTTGATCCAAGCTTGCTTTCAAGTTTCCGGCAATGTCTTTTTCAACGTCACTACTTTTCAATGCATCAGAGGCTATTTTGAGTACTTCTTCGCGCATTTCGTCGGGCATATCGGTGCTCTTCACAGATGGTTTGCTTTCAGTCATGTTGAAGGGGTTAGCTGAAACGACTCAGTGCTGGTGACAACACGGGAATGAGAATAAACACTAAAGTAACTATATATATACAAGCAAGAGTAGTTAGGTAAATTACACAGCTACGTTTATTACGTATGCATCGATTGTCACTGCTGAAGCACATGTGCGTTAGCGCATGCTTTGTGCCTGTGTGCTTGCGTGAGTTTGTGTGCATCTGTGCCTATGCCTGTTAACACCCATTGCTCCAATTTATTGCTAATCGTCATGAGAATCAGTTCCAGTATGTTACAAACATACATCGAGAACTACTGGCACGACTACTGTTGGCCTTCAGGTTTCGGTCCTCGACAAAAACAGTATTGGACTAAGCACGTTTGTAAATTTACAGCCATCAGTTTGTTGTTCATGAACAGAATGAGATTACGGGAAAGTGGGCAATAAACGATTTGAGAATGATTTTGATTAGATTTATTCGAATTGTGAGTAGGTATACGATTTAAGTGTCATACACAGTATATAACATAGCATACTCGAAAATGAGTACGAACCTATTGTTCACGTGAACAGCAACCCTGAAAGTTACTGTAAACCGTAACATTCGAGCCTAAGGTATCACACCGCTGAGTTTGCTATGAAGTGCATTTTGGGTCGTCTTTCGGTGAATGCATATATCATCTCACTGTTCCCAAAGATTTACTGAGTAGACAAAATGATGAACATTTTTCTGAGTACTGATTATTAGGTCACCGCATGTTTATGCCCAAGTATATTGCACACTGAGCCTCTGCGTAGCTTCATGGTGTGAGCCGTTGTCTGTAAATTTGCAGACCACAAGCAAGTAAAATCAGTTGTTAAAAATCAATGTGAATTCAATATTGATGAATCTTCAGATTGAATAACGCTAGGTGTCTGTGTCTCCAGCTCTGGAACAAGTAATCCAATTGCACCCGTCTGGAAAATTGAAAAAAATGTTGTTAACTTGGCCCCGGTTGGTTGCTGGAATATTTGTGGACCTTCCGCGAAACCCAATTGTGTGCACTTTATAGTTCTTACCGGATGAATGAGGAACAATAGCTCCAGAAAGCAGTTTTCCTGGTTAGGTTGTCTGCCAAGCTGACAGATGCTGTTAAAGATGCTCAGAATTTCACGTCGTTAAATGTGCTTCATGAAACATTTCAAGCAACCGAGTTTTTTCACAGTTTACTACCCGCCCACTTATACACCCCGCTTGAAAAAAAATCCATCTGTACACGGAGCACGCTCCTTTACTCAGATTCTTGTGAATTTGAGGCAGAATAAATTGGAGGCTTAACAGTACAAAAATTCGAAAGAACAACAACCTATAATTTGGCTCTGTTAAGAGGAAGGTTATAACGAGTGCTTACAAAATAGGTGACCATAACTTGAAATACCTTAATCCGTCTTATCTAAGTGAACAGAAGAAGCTGTTGAATTTCCCACTGTGTTTGTGTTCAAAATTGTAATGTGTCATCGCTCGACACAGCGAGGATAAGTTGCATCCTTCGTTTGAAATTTTAATTTACATCCATCCATCTGCAGTCTTTGGAAGGTAGACGATACCATGGAAAAATTACCTAGACGCATCGCCAAATTTTGTTCACTAGCTCCTAGTAAAAACGCAGTTAGATCTACAGGTACACCAACTTTATTTTATTAACCACCTAATAACCGCAACAACATTTTTAAAACGTCCTTTGTGCATCACTTGGATCAAAAAATTATTGTTGCTTACAGCTAAAATCACTGGCACCTCTTTGTTTGACCTGAATTAATCAAACACAGAATGTTGTACTGGCCTGTACATGTTACCAGTTTAGATTTTATAAAAGGTTTTACAACTGACACACGCAAGTCACATCATATTAACACGGAAATAATCTTTTAATCATTGTACTTTCATTCCTAGCGTGCTATCCGTCAATTGGTCTACTGTTATCTGTCCTGATCTTTCTTGAGAACAAAGTCTCATGTATAGGCTCTCAGTGCACATACTACACTTACAACGTTCTTAATCTTTTTTTGGGACTTCTCAAGAAATGGTATATTATCTGTTTTTTAAGCATTGTAGAATTTAATGTAAATGTCTATGTTAAAAGGGAAATACTGAAGGGAAACTTCAGAAAATCAGTGTCCTCTGAACTTCTTCCTGTTAGATCTCCCTCAGGTGCTAAACAATGAGTGTTTCAGATGCGTAAACTCTTCTTTCAGGCTATCGACTTTCTTTCTTCTATCTGTTCTTCCTCTCCTATCCAATTAACTACCAGTTAGGAAAACATTTTTACATCCACAAATAATCCATCTATGTCAGTAGTGTTCGTGAACACGTTGTAACCACCTTTTATAAAACTTTGCACAGCAGAGAAAGTGACATGTTGTTTCTTAGTATAAAGTCTGCCGAAACCATTGGAAAACTCTCCATCAGATAGTATCAAGGAATATTCACTGCAACCCGTAGTTTATGTATAAAACGTCAATGGTTCTACACTTGTTATCTTGGGCACACAAATATTCTGGGTCAACTTGGAACTATCTGTTAATGCCTATGTGATTAAACGTTATATGGAACAGAGTGAAAAACCTGGTAAACAGTTTAAGATCGGACACTATTCGCAAGAATTATCAACAACCAAATAACTTGTGAGCGCTTACATCGATTCTGAAGATTACTCAATGTTAAATAATTAATTCTTATAGGCAGTAAGTCACTTCATTAAGAATGTCTTTGTGCTCTCACCTCACTGACATTATTTGAACTAGATACAATAACAGTTTTCCAGAACAACTTACGAAGTAACAACAAACTGATAAGAAGTAGATACGGCATCTGATGTATGCATTACATTGTGAGAATTTTCTTCAATTTTGAACAGTGTATCATGCGTGGCTTAGTGAACTCTTTAGTTAATAACTAGGCATTGTCCTGAATAAAGGAGGCAAAACACTGTGACGAAATCATACAAGAGTTACCAAAAGGGCTTATAGTTATATTTTTAATGTTTCAGTGATAATATGTATACATGGTTGGAACATACTTATTAATTCAAGAGAGTATTCCACATAACTACGATCACAGGCAATTCTGTTAGTGATTTCTTCTGCATTCCATGTTAGACTCGATTTTCACCACTACGTGACCGCTCGATCGACATCCTTCCGACAACCTTACTACTCATAACAAGGAAGACATCCTCCGAGGATGCATGTATATTACATATAGATAAAATGATTTTTAGCTCAACACATCGTTACCTCACAAGTCGCTCTACTTGGCTTCGATTTCATATAAAACACCTAACAGCGACCGTTGCCGTACTGTAACAAATCCTGTGGGAAACTGCGCAATGTATGATACCCGGAAGGTAATCCTGAAACTTCAACAGCGATTACGACTATGGCAACGTCCGCCGTGCGTGATACTGTGCCTCAAATACGTTCATGTTGTCGTCAGTTTTGTAGCACCTGGTGGATACAATTTCACTTTGGATCTCTTGGAAGTATGCGCAGAAAAGACAGATGACACTAAGGGATAGGGTGTATAATGACGATACGGATAGACTTGGTTATCTTTCGCGTCTGTTACAAGTCTGCGTCCAGTTTTGTTCCAGCTTTTATCTGGTTTCTGTTACACCCAATGGTATCACTTTTTGGTAAGTCTCGAGTGTTGGTCTCATGTAGAACACGTTGGATATGTAAAACAAATGGTCAGCAACAATTCAAGTTGTACTTACCCAGTCAAAATTTTGACAACGGACGGGAGATGAGAAAATCGAGAAAGTGCGGTAACTATACTGACTTTTTACTAGCTTCTCTGAAATCGACAAAGCAGACTAAAACAAAACATGGTAAATATGGAAGGAAACACTAACGTTGAGAAAATCCAAGCCTTAAAAACGATATAAAAATTTCAGCAGTGTGAAAATGAGTTTCGCTTTGTTGGACAGACTGATATACAATTGTTTACTCATAACACGCAGGACAAATGTGTCCGCATTTAATCCACTGACACCAAAAACGCCTGGGATATTGCACAACAACTTGGAAATAAAGCATTCATGGTGGACGACGAAGAGTCCTTAAAATTCCGATCGATAAACGTCGTGAGTAATTGACTTTTGTTCGGAGAAGCACCAGAATAATCTAATGTAATCGCCGGGGAATACATTGTATTTATATAGTAAACTGTAGGAAGAGTTCTATTTGAGGACAAATTTTAGTCTCTATAGCCTACGTCTTCTCTTACCACACACTCCTTTAACGACATCCTGTGTGCAAAATGGAAGAATGCAATCTGCACGTGAATTTAAAAGCCAACGTAACGTTTTTATTTGCCCCCGGTGCTGAAGTTGAAAGGATGGTTCCGTGAAAATTGAAAAAGTCGTAACCCCAGATGTTATGGAGAGAGAAATTCGTAAACATTTTTAGCAGACTGCCCAACTAACCGAATGGCTCTCAAAGAAAGAATATTTTCTATCGCAAGCTTACAGCTCCCAAAAAGTACATGCATATTTTCACCGCCAAACGTTTCACCCAAGGTACCACCGGTGGATGAAGACATTCCTCTACTTAAAAAATATGAGCGCACAAAATACCGTGTGAATTCCACTTAAGTTCTGTTTTGCTAATTTCATGTTCACTTATTCGGTGCGATCCACTGAGACAGTTTGGTCTGAGATTTCGTAAAGAATCGAACAGTTGACTTGTGTTTTAAATAGCGTTCATTCCATTTCCTCATCAGTGATTGAGACAAAGAAAAACGTTCTAGAGCAGTGTTAGCGCTTTTGCTGCCAAATTACCACATTTATTGAGTAAGCCGCATTTGCTCATTTGATATGACTGTTCATTAATTATCGCTTAGCTGTTGATATTATAAAGGCTGGAAGAGAGCGGGTAATCATATCCCAAGAGGGAGGAGGCACTTTGCTAGTTAAAGACAACGGTTCCAAGGGCACTTTACCTTGTTTTCGAACTGAAGCTTCTCGCATTAAAAAAATATTTTGTTACACCAGTTAGCTTTTCCACTATAGAACGAACGTCATTCATAAGCCTTTATAGTCGATAATGTTATTTTCCTCCAACTGTTATTTCTTGTAACCGTAGGACTGTTTTTGGACCATCATGACGGGCTACACGGCAAAATAAACTTGATATCCTCTCTTTTTACACGGTATGGAATAGATTACAAAACTAATATCTGCCTTATTGAGACCACAAAGTCAGATCTAATTGCTTATCAATTTCAAGGATTCCTACATGGTAAAGGTGAACAATGGACACGTTTGGATTTCAAACCTTTCTTTTTAGCTGGGATCACATTCATAATATATACAAGTTTGAACCCTCGGAAGATGTGTTTGTCCTTAGGTACAGACAATTAACATATGTGAATCGTCAATACAAACTGAAATCGGATTGGTTAACAGTACAGCAGGGAGCTACAATTATATCTAATCGAGTGCAAGTACTGACCGAGCAGTGAACTCTGAAAAATAAAGTAAAATCTTTATTGCTGGATTTTTGACAATACAAACCTGCATATGTACATGAAGTGATCCGAGTGAGTTCACTAACTTTATTACCGGCTACATTTGTGCAATAGTTTTCACTAATTTCATGATGAGGAATTCAAATCATGAATAAAATGTAACGGACATACGCTCGGCTATTTAAATTTGATCTGTGTATGAGTACTTAACATTGGCCACATGTCCATGCTATAAATACACTTGAATGTAGAGATACAAGAAAAACAGGTACCCTACGGTTAAAGACAATCACACATAACGGTAGATAATTTAATTAGGTTATAAGAGCTATCCAAACTTTTCGATTTCAAGCCACTGCCTAGCAGCCAATGGCTTTCACGATGCAAATAAAGCCAAAAGGGTCATTGAATTTTGTTGTTTTGCTCTTCCTGGTACATAGCACACGATCCGCCGTGAGCACGTTAAAATAGACTTGCCAACGTTTTTACATTTCCACTGTTCACTTTACTTGTCTATGAGTGTTGTTCTATGCTCCACATATATCCTTCCTTTCCCGTATATTTTTCGCACGGTACGCTTGTGTTTGCACCCGAAGCCTACAGATGGTTATACCTTTCAATGCCATTTCGGGATAGCCAAAAGTTGTACGCGTCAAGTTGGTGTCGTATATCGCAAGGCATTCACGTCTGGAAATTGTGTAATGGCTTCGAAATGCTCCACTTTCATTAGCTAATCTACGATGGTATTTAGAGGAAGAGGGTTATTGTAAAACCTCCTTATGATAGCTGGTTAGTTAAGGTTTTCAAGTAAATATCTATTTTTTTTTTAAATAATGCGCTGTACTAAAAAGATGCTACAAAATCGTCTGGAGATCTCACGCAGTTGACCAGACTAGAGCTAAAATCTGTCGCAAAAATAAAAACCGATTATCATACACAGTGTGCCATCTTTAGGATTTTCACTGTGCAACTTACTGCAACACTTGACATATGGTGAACTGGAATGCTGACAATGCCACCCGTACGATTTCTTGCAAAACGACTGAAGCCAAGTTACTAACCGGCTGTCTTGTGAGCCGGTAACGTTCATGGCACAAGCACACAGATTGATTGAGAACAGCGTGTGAAACCCAACTGCAGAATATGTTTGGTTTCCCATGTTGGATCACGTTGCATACCATCAGCTGTCACCAGAGTTCTTTGACTCAGTGCGTCTAAATAACTGAAAAGCTACGAGCAATTCGGCGATTTTGAAGGGTATTGAGATCGATAATAGTGCGGCTGAACTAAAATGTCAAGTTTACTGTAGGCGAATTATAAGCTGAGTGTTTCAAAACCCTAGATACTAGTTGAAAGAAAAATCTGGCAAAACAGGGCGTAGTTACTCTCTGAGATATTTTAAATACCGCTGATTTTTGGCGAAGTACGGAAGCGGTGTGTTTATAAATGATCGAGCGGTTACCGAAAGATTGTGCCAAAATGTTTACTATTATATAAATTGCATTTCGTGTTGTTTCTGGGGGATTTTGGAAAAAGTTGATGATAAGCGTAAAAGTGGGTTAATCGTAGATTAAAAAACTATGGTTCACAAGTTCGCGAAAAGCCTCATGAGTACAATCGCTTTAGCTTTGACATGGACCGTAACGTATATGACAACAATGTATCGATTACCAGAGATACCACTTCAAAGACTTCTGCATGTCTATTTTTTCGTTACCCTGTGGCCGTAGGTTAGCCAGCCGAACTGCTCGTTTCACTGAACTAAAAGTGTATGCATATGGTTTACTCGACAATTTTGAATTTGCTTGTTGTCAGCCTGATAGCAACTGCTATAAAACCATTTGCGTGGAACGGATCATAGCACTTTACGAACGCTTTGAAAACAAAAGGTTATATTTTTGGACTAATGAGTAAACATCAAACATCAATGTGAGTTTCTAACGGGTGGCTCGAGTAGCTGACATTTTGTTGCATACCAGACACAAAAGTCAGATTCAACAAGCAATGTTGGAAAGAAATCAATGGTGTAGCTGTAGGTTCTCTTCTACGCTCCCTGGTAGTGAACTTTTCCTAGTCATAGTCGGCATCAACTCTTTGAAGGTCTGCGTTCGATAGGTAACTGGTACCTCCACGAAAATCATGGAGGAGTTTAAAGTAGAATATTGAGATTGACCAATTCATCGTGCTCATGAAGGCACCGACTTCACGTGTGAAATTGAAGCTAAAATCGCTTTATACCTCCAGATATTCTCACTGCAAGGTGTATTGATAGAAGACATGAGTTGGTCAATATGCAGTCTTTCTCAGTTTTTGATTCACACTTCAGAATATTGGGCGGGAAGGGTTTGTACCCAAGTTCGCTTGGTACTTAAAAAGACATCCACTGAAGACAGGTTAGGGTGCATTATATATCTTGGAAGGTTTCAGATCGCCATTTAAAGAACGCCGCATCAAATAAGTATACAAACCAGGAAGCACAAAAGGAGATAGATATTCTTGCGACAGTCTCTTCAAGACGGACATCGTAAACAAACTGCCGTATTAGAGGAGGCATATACTGCAGCCCAGTTCGGTAACATCTTTCAAATTTGACGCATAATGGTCATATGCCTCAATAATTCCCCATCTTTTTTCACCATTCCTGTTAGTTACTGTTATTTCAAATGTTTTTTGAAGCTAGTAATAAGGGTAGGGGGATATTCCAGAATCGGTAGCTTTGATTAATCTCTTGTCAAGCCGTACCGAGTGGTGCTGTATTATCCTCCCAGACAATTGTTTTATTGTGGGTAACAGCAACCGTAACCTATCCGGGGTTCAGTTTCAAAGCACCTGTTACTCAATACAAAGTTAATCAGTGAAGCACATCTGCTACTTGGAAGTAAATACCATTAATTAGACTCCCTTACCTAAATCTTACTAAGTGCAAGGTTAATATAGGGCGGGAAGCAACTGAGCTCTGACAGTCTTAACTAGCTGATTGCACTGAATTAGTTTCACGCTTGTCTTCAACTGATCTCAGCTTGCCACTGTCGGCTTGTCTTCGTCATCATTCACGGTATGGTTGACGAAAGATTCACAATCGCATGCTGGCATAGTAGCCCCGCCTGCTTGCATACCTGTTTCACCCGCTTCGTGTGATAGCTGAGTGAGAGGCAACGTAGAAACGATTACCCATTACCAGCTCATTTACAAATATATACATAGTCCATATTGCTTCAGTGAATCAACCGTGGTTATCAGGACTGCAGCGCGGTGGGATAGAAAAGTAGGAATTAATCTAATGAACTAAAAACTGAACATCTAATAATAAAATCGCATGTGACGTATCCATTAAGATGTATAAGTTTCCTCATTTACTGCAAGCACGTAGATCACTGCTGAGGAGAAAAAGGATTGTAGGATATGTTCATCGTTTGTGTTTGGAAAAATTTTGGACGATTTATTACTTGCCTCGTGTTTAGCCGGATAAGCGGTTCACGTTAACGGTTTATATGTCTAAATATATGCTAGAACTGAGTGACTGGTTATCTTCCTGATAGTGATAGACTGATCATGGAGAATGAACACAATGACCCTCCGTTAACATCTCGTGGTGGATGATCACTAGAGTGGTTATGATACTCCGCTACGTACCACATGACGCCATGCGTTAAAAACAGGACATTTTGTTTCTAATCCACAGTGATTATTTTCAATCACCTTGAATATTGTGGATGCTTTTTAAATCCAGTTTTTATCAGGAACGCAAATATAATACCAATAAATTGCAGTTGGTCAAATGATTACCGGCGCTTACTGGGACAAGTGAACTGTTATTTAGCTTTTCTATGAGCTAGATTGTGGTCTCTTAGAGGCTTCATACCCGAGCCGATAACAGCGATAAGATGAATTTATGCAGAGCGAAAGACCATCTGCAAAAACCACAATGTATATTACAAATGTATATTGCAAATTTTAAGGTCAAGAAGCAAAAATGCAAGCTACAAAAAACTGATAATATATTCACTGACAACATTGTAGGAAAAAAACACAACGGTCGATACATAACAAGGTTAGTCAGGAAAATTAAACAATTATAGCATCACCTTCGCAAAATGTGCCGAAATATAAATCAGAATTAACCCGTCTGCCCAAACTGCTTGCCATTGGTATTAAAAACTCAGTGTCGGTTGTTGAATCGAGTGCGTGTTGATCTTCGTGGACCGCGCACCTTGTACCCCAGAGTAAAGTTTGTTTACGTCACATCGAGGACAGTTTTGTTAAGTTTGAGAGCAATATTCCCTTTAAAAAAAGTACCATCGGTAAATCTGTAACATATTAACTAAAATTTATCCTAAAGTGACAAATCACTAATCAGTTTACAGCTGTCAGCAACCTAGTTATGTGATTCGGTGTCCGTTAGACGAAAATCACGGCCAATGTAACCAAGGTATACTGATGGAGCCCTCAACATTTTCAACACCTACTACAAAATAAACCTGTGGAAAACATTGAAACTCCGTCCAAAAGAGAGGTAAAGTTAGTTCAGTGAAACGAAAACGAAAATAATCTGTTCAGCGTTATTGTGTATCCAGTTGCCTTCAGGCCACAGTATGTCATTTCTGATATTTTTCAATCGTAGTCTTTTAAACGTAACTCAGTGAACACCACGTTACATTCTACGTTTGCGTTTCACTGAGAAAACCAAGGGAGAACGTAAAGACAATCTTCAGCACATGTCAACTGTGCTGTCTGAGAAACACAACCAGAGCACGAAAAGCCAGATTGCAAACGGACCAAATTTAAAGGTGTGTTTCTTCAACAAGTGTAGTTTTTAAAGATTATTTCACAGGTAAGACGCATTGAAGTCCGGTTGGATTTAACCTAACTCAACTCCCATATTCTACATTCGTACACTCCACCCTGAGCCACGGGAGTGAACAAGGAATTGAAATTCCCGACAATATCCTAAAAAATACTAAGGGTTACAGGACTGGTTTCAACTGTTGCTTTGGGTGCATCATCAGAGTACAGACTCCAACAGTGACTTGCCGAACAGTGATAACAAGACGCATTAGGCCTGTAAAGAAGCAATTACCACTGGTAAGATTCACCCCCACCCCCCGAAAATTAAGTTATCATTTAATATAACAGGTACTTCAATGTGTTTGCCTGAAAACCATGCATCATTACCAGTGGCGTTTATATTTTCTCCAGCAAAACGGGACGTTTTCAGTTCGAATGGGTCTGTGTGTGCGTATGCACGTGTACATTCAATGTCAACCATTTGGCCTCAATCAACAAATGTTCCCGGGAAGTGTGCGCCACACGGTCGCATGATGATGTAACATCTACTAGGTAAACCTTCCTCAGATGAGAACTGACCACTAGATCCAACCATAGTCTGAACTGTAGTTTTTCCAACCATCGACAATCAGGATGCTTGGTATTTCACGTTGGTGTCCTTTGTACTACCTGATGACACGATGGATGGCCCAGGCGGTTATTGTGGTAGTTGTGTTTGTGGCAAACTTCAGTGGCTTAGCGGAGTGACCTCACAAAACCTGCGGGCTCGGTTTTCGTCATTTGTAAAGAATTAATAGTCACGGTTAATTAGTAAAGGTATGCTTGCTCACATATGGTATGAGAAAAGCAGAGTCCTCACTTTCAACTCAAAGTACTTTCATGCCTCTGTACTGGATCCTCGCCATCGACCATCCACTAGCAATTGTTAATAACAATCATTTTCCGGTGAATTATTTCTCAATCCAAACCTGTCAATACTCCACCTGACCACATCCAAGGTGAGGTGGTCAATTAGAAACTAAGTGAACAACACAATCGTTATGAAACAGTTTTGAAATGGATTGTCGTGTAAGACGATATGACATAAATTTCTGCACAGTACTTTATTGCTCAGAACATGAGATGTACTAATGTTATATGTTCTATCACCGAACATTTGTTGACCCGGCTACTTACGGTGTTATTCGAACATATCAATTTAATTTTCTTCAGCTAAGCAAACAACAGTTTAATCATTGTGGGACCACTGTCACCGTTCATTATGGCGATGCCCACATCCGGGTTAAATATTACAACTTTGATTCTGTACACAGGTACATGTATATAAGGCTTTCTGTGGGAAAATCGTAACACATCAGTCCGTCTTTCGATCTAAAGTCAACCACATCATACTGAACTTTTCCTGTTGCCAAATCGCTTGGACAATTGGAATATTTCGCTTCGCAACTCGTAATGAGCAATCGATAAGGCTGATTCAGACGGTCACAACGGTAAGAATAGCTTTCAAGTCGGATAATACTTTAAAAAGACGATTGGAGTGAACAGGTCCTGTACGATACTACTGGTATAATTGTAGCAAACGTGTTAGCTCACACTGATCAGGAGTTGACCTGATACTCAGATTATCAGGTAGAAAAAGCAATACAATGCAACAAACTCGAAAAACAATAAAAACTTTACACGAATGAAAGGGTGAGCTTGTCAAACAATACGAGTAAACAAATTTCCATGGAATAGGTGATGATAGTTGTAAAAAAAAATAAAACAGATATATTCTTTGTATACCCATCCAAAGTAAAAGTTTCATCATAATTGTTTAATGTATGCTTTAGAAAGCAAAATAAAAGCGAATTCATGTCTAACATTCTACAAACAAATCCAGGAAGTTTTAAGAAATTTGGTATTTGAGTTTATACCAAACGCAGAACAAAAATCGTACTGAACCGATTTCAACGGCTAACTAACTTTGAAGCTCTGAACATCGACTGGTCGCGCTTTTGACTTGAAAGGTTAAAATTCCTGTTTCTGTTCGTTTCTATCTATAACTCTCGATGTTTATTTTGGGCAATTCACCCCATTTCAGATAAAATGCTTTCTCAGGAGTGTGTGATTTTGATAAGAACAGATTGTGTCGGCTACTGACAGTTTTTGTCCGCAGCCACTGGTCGCAAACAATAGATTTCATTTTATGGTGGTATAAATTGTATGCAACCACCGATCAAAGTTTAATGGAATTACACGAACAGCTTGGTGGCTTTTAAAATTCAGCAGTTATGTGCATCCACATATCTTACTTCATAAAAAAGCATGCTAACCTGTGAAATGGTAACTCATCGACAAGCTACTTTGGTTATGCGTCTCACTGTGAATGCGGTCAAAAGAGCAAGGTGGGTATTCTAGAAAAGAGATCTTACTTTGACATTAATCAGTCGCCCATAATAAGTTCGAGACTCGCTGTTAAAACGACCGACAACTGAATTGTTTACCACTACCTTCCAGCTTCCTCCCCGATTTTCAAAATGCTTCAATCCTCCTTGTTTCTAAGTCATCCCTTGTTCTTCAACTAAACTGTGTTATTTTGAATTAAAACATCTTGCACATTCTGAACAAAGTAGTGGGCTGTTGTTCTTGAGGGATGCAGCTCAGGCGCGAAGGTCTATTAGTCGTTCCTGCATCACTTTTTTCAGCTCTGGGCCACACTATGACTCTGGCTGTCGCTGGTCCTGAAAATGGTCATCAAAGCGGCAGAGTAACAAATGGATATAAATTTAACGGAAGAACAGTGAGAAACGGCAAAATCAGAACAACAGATCTTCAGTAAAAGGGTCACTAACTTTGGGGAAACAAGCTTATCGATGACCTCGACATACTGGTTTGTCACAAAGTGTTTCTCAACAATAGTGTGAATGGTGGAAGTCCCCTGAGCCAGGTTAACAGCATCTACTAACCCTGCTAAGAGCAACAGTGATAAATTTCGTAGCCCATCTTCAAGACATCGTGCGACCGTTTTGAGGTTGCTACACACCTTCAACAATGGTGTGGTAGACACTCCTCTAGCACACGGAGTATACGACCCAATCAATGTGGAATGTACATTTTTCACTATCCTAGTTATCGGTCGCAGACTCTCACACTTCAGAACTACCCGTCAGCAAATTGTTGCGTTGCTTTTGTACTCAGTTCGCTCAGCACACACCAACTGAAGGGAACAACACCGGTCAAACACCGAGAGTCAAGATGCACTTTCCGCGTGAAAAGCTGGGTATCTGATCTATAAAGCAAAAGTGGGCGCAAACGTGCGTCGTAAACTTTACCGTTAATGAACATACACACATCTTTGAAACACTACAAGGAATGAGGTTGGCCCTACATTATTTCGTAGTCCCCCTGGACACATCGTTCGCAATATTACAGCTGGTGATGAAGGTAGGTTAAGTCGTCGACAATCTCAGGTGGCCTGCCTGCATTAATCTATATTTAGCAAAAAAAATTGTGAGAGGAATTCAGCTCAACTTATGACATCAACACTAGGTGTGTAACTTTCCTAAAACAAAAACAGCCTCCGATGAGATGATAAGCCTACCAACATTCCGGATAGTCACACCGAAGCAAACAGAGTTTACTATGCAGCACCCGGAACAGATTGTTATCGAATGAATGATGAAACTCCGCCCTACTGAAAAACTTGTGAATTTTGATAATTCATGGTGAAAATAAACAGTATTACAGTTTTATAAGACTTCGCATCTTTCACCTTAGCTGTGACCATGCGCCGTATGAGTTAGTGGACGACAAACAAAGGTTTATCCAAAAGTATTCTACACTACAACCTACGCGCGTTATACCCATTACTGTCCCCCACAAACCTGTTTATTTAACCTTGCCTTTCAAAGGTGATAACGTTTCAGTCGTCATAAAACGTCGTTTAGATGCAGCGCTCAGACGCACGTACAACGCCGTCCGACTCGTCTATGTGGATGAAACTACCCGTGTTCCAACTACACCCAGAAAGGATGTGGTGCCCCTTTCCGCACAATCCAACATTGTATACACGTTTGATTGTGTCTGTGGAAGCAGATACGTCGGCAGAACTAGGAGGCACCTTGGCACACGCATCAGCGAACACATACCGAAATGGCTTTTGAATTCGGGGGTCGATTGTGCCGTCAGTGCCATTACAAAGCATCTTTTGCAGACCGGACATTCAGTGGATCCAAAGACTGCCTTTAGAGTGTTCTTCAGACCGAAACTAAAACAGGCTCTCAATATTGCGGAAGCAGTCTCAATACATCGGCTGAATCCCACCTTATGCGCCCAGAAACATTTGGTGACTAGCCTTGCGCTATGTTGGTAAAAATGCAACAACTACTCTTTGATCCTATTTTACCTTCGTATTTTTCTTTTTTCTAAACCCAAACCTTTTAGACCCGTGTGTTCTTCATACCATCTAACAACTACTGATCCACCCTTATCTAAGTGCATCTTCTTAATTCTGTTTGATCCGTATATATTTTCTGACCCCATCTCACTAATTCCACTCAATCTGTATGGATTTTTGTTTTGTTTCGAACCATTCTCTCTCTTTGGACTCCTATTACCCATTTGACCAACAGCAATTTTATTCATGTTCTTGATAATCAGTACGCTTCAGTTGCATCTTACTGCTTCCGCTTTGGTCACCTGATAGACTGTCTCATGACTAGATCGATTTTGCCTAGCTGCTTGCCCCCTCACTATATAATTTGTATGTTAATTTCGCAAAAGTAACCGATGAGATGCGAACGAAATGTCAATGCGCAAGACATCTTGCACGCTATTATTGGCCTTTTTCAAGTTTATCAATGGGAACCAGTGTTTCAAAGTTCACTGTGGTAAATAAATAAGCTTCGTGGTTTTAAGCACAACAAATCAATCACCTTGATGGGCAGCTATAAATATCATGAAATCATAAAATGAGAAACCTGTTGTGATGCCGAATGCTGGTTGTACTAAAAAAATCCCCTCAATAATCGATGACAACCTGAGTGGGACCTGATTTTGCTCGTCATTCAGCTGGACCTCAGTGTGATGAATATGTAACCTGTATTTAGACAGGAGCTCTTTGTAAACTAAAAATATAGCTAAATAACGAGTGTAGTGATTTCTGCTTAAATAACCCCCGTATTCATTCATTCAAGTTGGACACGAGTTTTACCAGACAATATTGTTGCTGGTGCGGTCATTCGTTTGAACGGTAAAGTGTAATGCTCTACAAGAAAAATATTTATTTGCTTATCACATTTTATGTAAAAAGCTGAACCTGAAAATGGAGATTTGATGTATTTAGTCAGGCAATCTAATGCTGTATATCGGAACAGCGTTTTTAACCAGTAACCTAAGTGTTACAGGCCAAACACCACTCATAAATGATAGAAGCTGTCGCATTTCCAAGGACGTTTCAAACAGCCTGTTTCGAAAAGTAGAATTAAATTCAGGTTTCGCTCATGTTATACCTCGTTAGTAGTGCATAACTTGGTTACGTTTTCATAAACCAACTGCGTTGATCACCACACCATTGATCTCACATGTGGAAACACTGCGTTACTCAACGCAAAGTTCCAAACTCATATGTTTGTGGGTAATGCCAGCATGGCCGGTTTCATGAAGAAGAAACACGTTGCTTTTTCTGCTAACTCTAATCGACAACCCCACTAACAGAAGATGCATTACTGACGAACTGAAATAATGGCAAATCTAAATTTCATTGCACCCTTTCGAAAGGTCTGGGGAGAGGCAACAAGCGAAGTTATTTTTGAGTATTTCTCATTTATTGGCTGAAGGATACATACTGGTAACTCTATCTACCACGATCTGTTAATCCTGGAAATGATATTAACCCACTATTGTGCTGGAACGTTTAAGGCTTCATGTTTACTGACCACGAAATTGCCTGACCACTCCGCAGTTTTACTTCGTTGTTGGCGATCAGTATAAACAATGACTGGTGCAGTATGCCCTCATCTGACATGGCGAGTACGTGACTCAACCATCAGAGACTGTGCATGTTACTTATTTGATTAAACGATCGTGTATTACGAGCGTTTCTGTCTACTCAGTGGCAAACTGTCACCACACGGTTTTATTTAGTGGATGAGGACTGTGATGGTGACATACAACTAATGTTTTGACACATTTTTTTGAGATCATATCATGGTTACAAACCGTAGGGTAAGTAGATCGCACAAACATCACACACCCTCTGGTGCAACGGCAACCAGATTTATGTTTGCCTGTTTTGGTAGCGCAGGCTGGTAAGAGTATCAATTGCCCGTGTTACTCCCGTTAACATGACACTAACATTACCCAGGTTAGTGATATAGTGTTAGCTATATATGCGTGAGCGGGGACGTCTTAGCCACGAATTACCACAGTGTAAGTCGAAGACAAAAAGCTCATTCCATACAGATTGTCCTTGCCATCCATCTTGCTCGGTGTGGTGTGCACGTCAGCAGAGAAGAGGACCAGGCAGAAAGACGGCCTCGATATAGTGCACATCAGTCATCTTAGTGATGGGAGGAAACATAATTCTGAGGACATTGGCTCCCTCATGCACACCCTGTAGAATTTTGAACACGAAGCGCTGAACACCAAGGTTGGTTGTAGAAAATTCTTACCGTGAATGTGTTGTGGGTATACAATGAATCTCACTTATAAATACATCTAGGATTACTGTATTAGAACGCCAGGTTCGAAGACATTTATGGGCAACCAGGTCAAAGGATTTCGTCTGGTCTAAATGGACCACAACCCCCAGGTGCTAACAAGATAGTTGATGTACTAAGAGTGGTCATGAGGTGAAAATGTATTCAACGCACTCTGCGCCAAACTGCAATTTCATTTTTTAAATACCTGTCTTTGTCTAAGTCTGAAGAGCCAGTAGAATACAAAACTAGCAAGTGTCATGGTTGCGATTGGGATCAGACTGATGCCCCTAAATTTGTCTCGTGGATTTCCAGCACCCAGTGCACTAGCGGGTGAAACCCTGGTGTTCACCAACCACAAGACACCCCTTTCGCTCTCAGAGTCCTTTGACGGAGTCATCTTTCTGCCTTTGTTTGTCAAAAAATTTGCCATTGGACATCAAATAAATCCGGATGAAGCGTTCCGAGTCATCTACAAGATTCGTTAGTTCTGTTCCAGAGCTGTCAGAGTGCGATTGTTGTCAACGGCCGAGGCTACTGCTATCAGACTCCACAACCCTTGCCTATATGTCCAAAAATAATTCGTACAAACCCTCGACCTTCCTTGGCCACATCCACTTGAACTCCGAGCAAGCGTGAACCGCTGGACACTGATGAACGCATGCCTCATGACAGGCACGTGTAACACCCCAACATATTCACCAGCGTTCTCATTCTCAACCAGAAGACTTTGATTCGTACCACTCCTGTGATTTTTGATAAATTATTTGAGATGTTACAGTTTTCATATATAACTCGCACTTACCCTATGTAATTGCAATAGCCTGATGTGAATTACCGAAAACAGCTGTTTGCAAAATCTACTTCTTGTGAATTCTACGGGGATGTGGAGAGGACTATTACAAAACGCATTGTAAAACTACAGCCTTGTTTCTCTTCGATAAATAAGGCTCCAGGGTTACATCTGTTTCCCTCGAAGAGCTGTCTGGAATGCTTTAAGTGATCAGCCGGGTATTGTAATCTATTTAATACAACTGGAGCCGACTGAATGATTCTTCCAAGTGTCCAGTTTCTTTCTCCCTCGTCACCGTAACTGGTTAGGTATAAGTGAACAGGTTTTAAAATCTGATCTCCTGCATCAACTTATTAGTGTAAATGAACGTAAACCCATATCTACTCAAACATGGCTGCTCCAGCACTTTTACTTGTCTAATTACGTGATGCTCATAGTCTCTACACAAGTTCCCGGTCAACTTGCGTTTAGATTCTACAGTTTGCCACCATGTTTAGGTTCAGAACTACACAGCCGATGGTTGTTCACTGACTTGACGAACAATCGGTTGTCACAGTTACCTAGCATCTTCAGGACAGGTTTTCTGTAGCAGGCTTTCTCAGCGGTCGAGATCTTTTATACGGCGTCTGTTAAGTTCTCTCAAGTAACACAGCCTCTGTCACTCGTTCGTCCGTGACATATGGAAAACTTTCTTTATGTTGTGTAACTATCCTGCATTTACTAGCACGGGATTTCTGGACAAAAACAGCAAAACAATAAGGGCACCATAGTCTGTATACTAAAATGTGCGCCAGTCGTTAACAGGATCAAGTCATTTGTAGTTGAATGTAATACGGTGGATCTGGGTTAGTCACCGACAAGCACGGAATTACCTACGTGTTACGCAATGCTTCATTATGTGTTGAACTGCCCACAGTTTAACATTTCGTGATGTACATATTTGCGACGGACCTCCAACGTTGTCAATTTGCTGAGTTCGAACATAAACACCACTAGACCGCTTTTTCTGTGGAGTATGAAAATTAAGTTTGCAGTTCATACCGTTCGTCAGTTTGTTGACGCTTGATTCTATTTCTGTTCTAGAGGTCGGTATGTTCGTCATAGAATGCATTATTGATGGCATCTGATAAACTCCTGGTTAAGGCGTAACCGCCCCAGTTCTTTTTTGAGGCTCACCGAGCTCTCCATTTAACTTTGCCCAGGCGATTCAAAGTTGGCTTTACCAAATATCCTGAGGAAAAACGATTAGAGCAACAGCCATTCAGATAAAAGGAAACATAAATAACGATGCTGGAATTGCGGATCTATGTTTCTCGGGATATACTATGCATGAGGTTGCAAAATCGAAAAATTGTTTATCAAACCAGTTGGCTTGCAAATTTGCCGAGAAGTCCGGATACTGAAAGTGCTCATTTTCACTTGTTATCTTTGCTTCGGAAAGCAGTTTGCACTCAATCATGCACACATTACAGAAAATTACTTGAGCAGAATTAAACGAAAAACTGTACGGACTTAAGAGACCCGTCCAGAGTTTCTGTAGCAAGGGTCTCAGCTATGAAACAAAGTACGATGGGTTTTTCATAGGGAACCTCATCCGGAGTTATTGACAAAGGAATATGACTCTGTTATATGTTTGCCTGACCCAAGGGCGCGGTGAATAAGACGTTGATTTATAAATCTCGTTATTGGGGTACGTGGTAAATGCGCTGAATTCCATAAAAGACTTTTGAATTATACCGATTATTTTTGATCGCACTGGTTAACTTACCAGCTTTCACAATCGACCGTCTGACGATCAAATCTCCTTTTGCTTGAAAATAGCTTTGAAAATCTTTCTTCTTTACTGAAAATTCAGCGTTTTTGAACTAAAACTGTGCCCACCGTATGCTTTTGAGGCTGTGTCTAATTAAGTAAGCACAAAAATGACATGATATCATAAAGTTGTGATTGATTTTCTTCTGACAGACCATCTTTGCTATTTCCCACAGGACTGAATCTGGTAGGTGCTCGTTGCAGTAAAAATAACCTTCGGATTGACCCCCACCTGGGCGCAGTAGAACAGGCCGGGTTCACAAAACTCACACTCAAAGTGAAACGTTCTACTGAACTGCTATAAGGTGAGAATATCGGCTGGAAATTATTTGAACACCTTTCTTTTGAACTATTTTGTTTACAACGTCAGATTCCTCTGGTCAAGTTAGCGAATCCGAGTATTAATGAGTTATGCACGGTAACGAGAGTTGAAGTTTGTTGTGATTGACAGTCAGTGTACATTTCCTGATTGTGCCTGAGTGAAAGTAGGTGTCTTATCATAAATAGTACAAATACATGACTGGCTGAGTTAAGTGATTTCTCAATGTTGATGTACAAAATGAGTGAAGTAGGTGGTAGTCAGTCAAATTACTCAGATAACACCTGAAAATTAAAGTATATTACTGATGAGTAGTCGGGGATTTGGTTAATTTCAACTTGAACATCACTCACAATTAATCGCAGCTGTTGCATTCCCATAGACTTCCCGGCCGACTGGGAAGTCTATGGGAATGCAACAGCTGCGATCAATTGTGAGTGATGTTCAAGTTGAAATTAACCAAATCCCC